>WEKY01048219.1:0-43730 GCA_013390045.1 Picathartes gymnocephalus
GAGAACAGTCACAAATCCTTCAAAATGCAATTTCTGTAAGAAGTGGATTTTTTTTACACATAGTTTTGAAGTCATAAAACATAACTACATCATCTTTTAACCATCACTTTTGGTTAAAGAAAAGAAAGTCACATTGTCGTTGGGACTTCATCTGATACTGCTATAAAACACCTATGAATGCTAAAACTGAAATAGATTAAATTTAAAAATACAGCTTATTCTAATTTTCAATTTATGTTATTTGACAGCACTCTCTATACTGTTATCTGAATAGTTCTGCTCTTTATAGTTAATACACTTGCCCTACTTGTGTGGAATTGAAACAGCAAAGGAAAGGAAAAAAAACTAGTAACAAAACACATCTATACAGTCACAAAAAATGAAACAGATTTGCTTAATTCCATTTTTAAAAGTAAGTACTCTATTTCCTGCTATTTCTGGGGCCTGTAGTCTTCTAAGGAAATTAATCCTCAGAAAGAAGCTACAGGTCATAAAAAGTATTCTGCATACCACTACTTCAGATTGATCCTGTTGCAGTACAGCAAACCTAGTACTCTTGAACACTAAACCTTCCTTCATCTTTCCAGTTGCAGAATAACTGGAGCAGCTGCTCATCTACAAAAAAGCAGCACTATGAAAGCATTCATGTTATCAGTACAACTGAAGATCTAAAAACAGAATAGTGGTAACAGAACACTCACTACAGAACTGAGGTATGGCCCCTCCACAGAGTATAGTTCAGGAAGCTGTAGTGCCTTCCAAGTTCCAACTGTTATTATTATTATTGTAGTTGTTGTCATTAGTCCTATTACTATTATTCATATTGTCATTATTCCTACTACTGGCCAAGTAAGATTTTTTAAAATATATGAAGACCAAGAGTCTCATATAACAGTCTCTGTGTTCCATCAGTCTACTGAGCTTACATTCTAAGATCACAGCCAGGCTTCAAGGTGTAAAACTAAGAGGCCCTTAGGTGACCTGAGAGTCCAAGCCATTATCTTCCCTTTGTCTTCAGGTTGCACATAAAGATATAGTACCTTGAATAGTATCATCTTTCTGAACCTCTGTCTCATCATCATCATTCAAGCAGTAAACAGTTTCTTTTTGCACATCCTCTTTTCTGAGGGTTTTAGCATCCACAATTGTCCAAAGTTTTTTCACCCTCTCTTCTGTGACCTTGATATCAGAATTCAAAGAAAAGGAATGTTTAACATTTCAGTGGGATCCTTAGTACTTACCTGAACACACAAAAAATCCTTAGCCTGAGTGCTGCATGGTTTTGCCAATAAAGAACTAATAAGGACAGTGTCAAATAATGCATCTCTGGCTGCCATCACAGTGCTTTCAGCACTGCTTCATCTGTGTGAGACCTAACACATGAGCTATAGCATACTGACAGCATACTTGTCCTGGTTATTCATTAAGCCTGTAGATTAAGCCATTTGTGGAAGTCTTTGAGTCACAGGATACCACATAACTTGCTTGCTATGCAATTTACTACCTCCAACTGTATGAATACTTTTGACAACGCATTAAGAAATATGTTAAAGACACGGTAAGACTCAATGTTCATTCAGTTTGTTTGGCCAAGTTTTCCATCAGGCATACCACACTACAGGATAAAAATACCCAATATTACTGCAACTTCCCCAAAAGGCAAAAAGACCCCAGCTGCATTATGGGAGTGGGGAGGGAAAGAAGGAATAAGTATTTACAGAGAGCGAATGTTTCCCAGCTACAGGGAAATAAAACTGCTTTCTTTTCTCTCTACTTAAGTGAAACTGATAGTATAGTTAGTATATGAGAAGAAAAATGTAGAGCTGAGCAGAAAACAGTAAAGACAGAATAGATTATATAAGTATGACTGCTGTATGACCTCAGGCTAGTCACTCAGTTCATGTTGCTTATTCTCCCAAACTTACTTTATTTTGTATGTAAACATCTTTGGGAGGGGACTCTTTCTGTCTACTTGCACAGGTCTAGAACAATGGCCTAATAAAAAATTATTAATAACTATAAATAGAAAGTTGATGTCTATCCAGGCTAGTATACCCATCTCTCAGAATTCAGATATATTTCAGCTTCGTAATATCAGACTCAGTCTTGTGTTGAAATAACAAACCAATTAATCTCCATCTCACCAGATCCATCAGTACTGCCACACTACACAGTTACCTATTAACTATTCTGTAACTAGAAATTTGCACATTTTCTGTCTTTAAATACACTTACTTTCTTCCTACCACTGATTAATGGGACCATATAAACCCTAAGAAACAGACTGGGCCCAAGCTCTGCCAAACAGTAAAAACAAGCTTAAAAAACAGACCTTTTATTCCAAGTCGAAATAAAAACAGATGTGAATTGAAACAATGGCTGGTAAAACATTTACACCCAACATTTTACACACACATGTACAAAATTCCTCTCATGTCTAGGGCTTAAGAGATATATATATAGTCTCACATATCACTGATGCTGAATGTAAATCTTCAATCACAGCATTCTTAATCAGGGTCATCAACTTCAATACCACTAAGTGCCACAGTAGACAGCAATTCCTCCTATTTCTGTACCTTATGAATTTGAGTTATTTAACGTGTATGGTAAAGTTAAAGTTGCTGTGGGAAGCACAATTTTAGATATACTGGCTCCTAAGAAAACAAAAATCTCTATCCTAATTATTTGGATGCTGGTTTATCTTTATTTTCTTAGCTTTAAGGAAAAAAAAACATACTTGCTGCCCAATTACACTAAAACATATGATTTTAGGCACTTACTGATTTGTAGGCCACAATCCTTATAGACAAATTAGGACCAATAGTGAGCTGGCAGGGCCAAGGCATAGGCTTTCTTTCCATTTTCTTAAACATTGAAAGACGTTCCAGGCTCTCTCTAAGTGAAGGAAACAGGCAAACAGAAATGAGGTCTGGTGAACAGTAATAAAGTATTATAGACTCTCCTTAAGGAAATGCAGGAGTCCAAACTGTTTCAGCTTCGATTGCATAAAGCATTAGCAAATAAACTGTATCAATAACCTTATCATTACCCATTGTCAGAAAGAGAATGAAGAAAAGAGGTGGTACAGTAGATTATCCCCATCTTGAGCCTTTATGATGGTGTGACATTAAGGCTTAAAGGCACTGTGTTAGGTCTAGTGATAAAACTACATAATTGCTTCTTAAGCATTTTACATTCACCTGTGCTCTCCCAATTAGGGCTTGTAGCAAGCTGAACAACACAAATTAGAAAAGGCTCTCTAAGTAACAAAATGCTTTCTATAGTGAAGCTGAAGAAATAAAGATCCAGTTTCAATTAACAGGATTTTGTTTATGTAGAAATTAACTTTTGACACTTTTTTTAATACAGTACTAATGAACTCATTAATTTAAGGGCATTCTGTCAGAGTGAAAGTTGTTACTTCAACTACTTCTAGCCTAAACAGAAGATATACAAGTTAAAAAAAAAACACACAAAAAAGAACTGTAATGAGTTTATACTCAGGAGTGTTAACTTAATTGCACAACTTTTAGCAATGGGGTCCAAAATTTAAAATTCACAGTAATTTATAATTTATCATTGTGAATACAAATAGCCTTGCCCCCCAGAATAGCTTTCAGCTAATACAAGCTGTATTGGGTATTTGGCTGTAAAATTCCAACACAGAGAAAGCTCTCAATCTTTTTTCTTTCATTGCATGATAAAGCAAAGATAAAAAAAGAGGAGTTCAGCTTTTTTTTACATTATGATAAAACCTGGAATCTACCACTTTCTTGATTAAAGTGCTTGTCTGGCAAAAATCAAGATCAACTCCTAAAACCATGAGTAGAGAATTCGACTTGGCATTCTGCTTTTCAGGTTTCCTAGTATGAACAGGGTTGGGGTTTTTTTTAAATTCTAAAAGCACAAGGAAAGACAAAAATGCACTGGGATTTTTATATGAGATAAACATCAGATTTCCTTTCTATTTTTTTTTTTTCTTAGAGAAAGGAAGGGAGGATTTTTTTTTTCTTGCAATAAAAACATCAATACAGAATTTTAAAAAACAACCTGGTACTACATCATTAGCAGTACTGTAACACATACATTCAGGGATGAGTACAAAAATCAAATACATAAGTGCCAAACGCCTAAAAATGTAATTTAAGCTCAATTTATTATCTGTATCCTTTAATTTCTTATATTTATAGAAGAAAAATGCTGCCTGTTATCAAAGATGACCCAGTCAATAAAACCCTTGAAAAATGTACATGTCAGCTTGTATTTTATGAATACAACCTTACCCCTCTGCTCTGCAATCTCTTCCCCCAAAACCCAGAGGCAGCAGAAGTACCTCCTGTCTAATAATCCAAGTATCATAACTTAAAAAGCACAACAAAATCTCCTCACTCACTTTCCTGGCATGGCTAATTTATTTTTACAAGAGTTGAAATATTTTTACCAGCAGGAATAATGAATCTAGGAAAATGGAGAGTGTATCTGCACTGGCCAATTATCATGACAGATTTGCAAAGCTGACTTCTTAAAGCTTGATAAGCAAATTAATGCATCTAAAACCTCACATATTCTTAAACAACTTTTCCAACTAAAGCTTTAATCTACTAGCCAAATGCCTATTTATCCTGAGATTTTGGATTTCCCCTGAAAGCATGGCACAAAGACAGCTTGTAGAGTAGAAAGAGTCTGTGATAAAAAAAGTATAAAGAGGCCAAGCCACATGGTAGGTTCATAAATATGGATTATCCTAAAGGATAAACAGGCCAGGAAAGATTCAGTTTTTCTGTGCAGTCTTTGAAGCAGTAACAAAGCCCGCTTTTTTCTAGGGACTCAGACTGCTCTGTTGACTAGTACAGAACACAGACACAGTGACACGCGTCTCTTCAGTAATGTATAGTAATGCTCAAGGACCAGCTTCTCTGGCTGCTGAGGTGCAAAGCTGTCCAGTTGAGCTGGGGGAGGGAAGGAAATCCCACAAATAAATTGATGAATTACAGCATACAAACCTACAGAGACAACCCTCGTCTAAAAATTACCTTTAATAACCACATTACAGACTACAGTCTGGTAAGCTTCCTGAAAACCACAAGGTCTAAAAGATCACTTTTCATAATTGTAGAAAAGAACAACAGACACAGTAACATCAGACTATGATAAGGCACGTAGATGCATTTTGCCTGTTTCCCAACTGAGACACCATCTATGTGAAAAAGTCCTGGATATATCATTAGCTACAGTTTTTCAGAGATACACAAACTTTTATTCTTTCATTGAGGAAACAAGAAGTGAAATATCATCTTTCAATCCTTGCATTAGGAATGCAAGAAAAATGAAATATGAAGTATATTGTTTGTCACAGTGGCTCAGTAGACTGTGATTAAAGAACAGGATTCAACAAACAACATTTACTCAAGGCATTTGTGGGAGTTTATCAAACTAGTGAGCTAAAAGAAGTCTGTGACCAAGGAACAAAGGTTACCATTAAATGCAGATGTTCAAGCTGCACTATGCCACAAATTCCATCTCCTTCTAAAACATGTTTTTGGAATGACATTTATAGAAATGTTCCTTCCAAAATCCTCCAACACTAAAGACGGAAGAAAACTGATTTTTTTTTTCTTTAAATACAGATATAGAAAATTCATTTTCCCCTGAAATCTCTAAGCCCTTCTACTACTTCTAAGGCCACTGAAGAAGCTGTATGAAAGGGACTGAGCGTACAGCAAGTCATAAAATTCACTGACTTCAATGAAACTGTGACACAACTGATTACTTAACTTCATCTTTTGGAGAAGAAATCAGAAAGTAAATCTATAGTACAATAAATAGGATTAGCCAAATTTACCTGAAAGTATAAATGTCTTCCAACCCTCCTTCTTCATCCAAAGTATACATGAGTTTCCTCACCACATCAATACCTTGCTTTTGTTGTTCAGTTAAACCTTTTTTTGGAAAAGAGTTTCTGTGTATATGAGCATGTACACTGGCACTTGTATTACCACTTCCATCATCAACACTCACTGGAAATGGCAGACTACAAACAAAAGAAGAAGTAGTTAGTTTGACTCGGCTCCTTATTAAAATAACCAATCAAAACAAACCAAAAGTGTTCTCAGGATCAACCATTTCCATCTAGCTGCAGTCAGATGTATAAAGAGCCACAGGACTTGCAAAACAAATTAAGTAGTATTTCAAGTCTACCTGGCATTGGTAACGTCTTGACCAGAGTGATGCACCAGTTCTGGGTATTGTGCATCAATAAAGATATCCATGTACAGGAACAGATTAGACAGTAAAGCCAATGCTGATTAGAAAGCAAGATCCATTAAAAAGATTGAACAAAATAAAGCCCATACAGAAGGGAATTAGAGGGCAAGACAGCCTTAAATATAAAAAGCTGTTGCACAGAGGAAGGAAACAATCAGTTCTTTGTATTCTGCCTGCACTGCAATCACATAATGGAGTCAGGTCTGATAAAGACATTTCAAACCATAATCTCTAAAACCAACTGCCTGAGGAGAGAAAAGAGTCTCCATCACTGCAAATCTTTATTGGAAGGTTAGACAAACACTGCTCAGCAATGACAGACATACACTTGACCCAGTCTGAAGTAGAGGATTGCCCTAGATGACTTGTTGAAGGCCATTGCAGGCCTGTGACTCTGTATTGGCTCCAAATGCCAGCAAGCAGGATGTTCTCTGCAGTGGAGCTATTAGGTATTTCTGGAACAAATGTTACTCTTTGAGATTTTAATAGCAGGTAACACTAGGTGAATTTCTGACTGAAGATGACACATTTTTTCCTGCACTTCATGAATCAGATTTTAAAATTTAGCCAGGGGTTATAGATAAAGTGATTTTGCTGCTCTTCAAAATATAGGAGAGAGTTAACTAAGTATAACAAACACAGCAGAGAAAGATGTGTAAGATCCTCTACCCTGTGCCCCTGAAAACACCTGCAGATTTTTCAGGTCTTTCATCTGATCCAATTTTGAATGAACCACATGATACCTTTTACCACATTTCCACAAAGTGAAATAACTTTAGCACTGTATTATGTTTTCTAAAAGCAGCCTACACATCTCTAACATACTTTCATCTCATTAGTCCTCACTAAATTTATCCATGAAGCAACACATAATAAAGCAGAGTTAACATTATGCACTACAGTATCACACACAGCAAAATTAAAGATCAAGCTTCAGTAAACAGGTTCCACTAACAAAACAGAGAAACTGAATTTTTAAGCTGATATGGCAGCATCAAAACGCTTCAAACCTCTGACAGGTAAAAGTTAGGCTATGTTCACTACACAATACCCAGTACTGTGATGAGAAGTACGTACTACCCCACATTACACAGTGTTTGGCACCTGGAAACAGGGAGGAAAACCAACTATCTCCTGCAAATTGCAACCTAGTCTATAAACAGGGCATAAGAGATGGAAGCATGGGTTATAACAAAAGGACAAGGTTTAGCAAGAAATTATTTTTAAACAAGCATTTTACATTTGAACATACAAAAATCAAATAATCCTTTGCTTGTGTGGCTGGGAGACAGTGCAAATCTGCAGTCAATGCTGTAATAGCAACATTTCTTTCGTGCTTCATAGACAAGGGAGCAACAGCTAAATAACAGGGCTCCAAAAGATGTACTCTGACTGGCAGGAGATACTCAGGTTAATGGTGTTGCACCTCCACTACTCCAGTGCCAACAACAGCTCAAATAAGCCAGGGGAGGCATGTCACATTGGAAGCATAACTGCTTTTGGTGTGTAGACAGAATCTGACAGCTTTGCATTCAGCCTCCCCTAAGCAAAGGCAAAGAAAAGATTTTTTGTGGAGGATCAGACCATGATTTTCATTCACATTTTCCTACCTAACCCCTCTTTTATCTTCCAGAAGGGTTGGCAAATGGTTTAAATGAATTTACTATTAAGTTCACAACATTGTTCCTTACAGAATGCTGGATTTAGGTAAAAGTACATGGCCAGAAGTAAAAATAGGGCTTTAACTTTCTCCTGTGAAAGTATTCATTATAAACAGCCACACAAAGTTTTGCTTTTAAATAAACTCCTCTAGAAGGCTCACAGCTTCCAGCTGCCATCACATGCAAGAGCTAATAAAGACCTTAACACCACCATTGATTCTTCAGATCAATGCTTGTATCTACAGCATGATGATCAAGGGATTCCTGTTCTAACACTTAAGACATTGTTTCCATTGTTCCCCATCATTGTGAATATAACCCTTCTCTTCAGACCTGCTCCTCTGTTGACACCTGAACCAATCTATTAATATCTGCAATACTACTTCATTATTTCTTCCCAGTAACTTCCTTACCTAAAAGCATCTAGGCTATTGCTGTGACAAAACCACTGTTTCTGAGGCTATTTTTGGCTTATTGTTTCCCAATTCTCTGCTTACATTGTTCTTTTGTCTCCCATTTTAGACTTTGGCTCTAAGCTTTCAGCTTAAGCGGAGAAGAAGCAAACACCTTAACATTTATTTGCACATCACTTAATCAAGGGAATTTGGTTCATAGCTGGAATTCATGGTATTCTAAATGATAGAAGTACTTTCAATAATTATATTACTTACTGGTACACCTCTAAAGAAACCACACACTAGCAGATCACCAGCTATTTCAATATAATTATTAAGAAAGAATAATTTTCCTTTAAAAAGTGCCGCAGTATGTAACAACCATCTTCATACTTACAAAAACTGAAGTGAAATTCCTGTTTTCTTCAAGTTAGCAATGATAATTCCCAGCTGATCCTCACTGACAGGACTACTAAGGTCTGTAAACAGTTCAATGTGTCTCTTCTCATATTTCTTTCCTCTTAAAATAGAAAAAACATTTACATATAATGAAAACATCATAAGGCCATTTTTTAATTATTTCCTTACAAAATAATAACAAAAGTAATATATCTGTAATTACTTTTGCCAAAGAAACATACTTGTAAAATGAAAGACAGCAAACAAACGTACTTGGTAGAAGTTGTTCTATCATAGGTTATATTATTTATCTTTATATGATTCCCCCTTCTCTCTCTTCCCTAAAATTGAGGACTCCAGCTCTGTGACTGTATAAATCACTAACTACATTTAAATGAATGGAATTCTGCCAATTTTCACCAATGTATATAAAATGCTAATAAAATATGTTAGGCTGTTTATGGATTACACTGGTTATTTCCTTTTCAGCTGTATGTCAGTTCCTGTGAAAATGTATTTTAAACTACTGTTGCTGGTGGGGGCTCCATTTTAATAATCTAATTCAGTAGATTCACTGGAAAAGATAGACTTTCAAGACTACTTAATATACTAAGAAGTAGTAACAGTACAGATCAGGAGGGTTGCCAATGACAGAACAAAATTCAGTTGAATTGGTACAGTTTTGATCTGGATAATCAAATATAAGAGTGATTTTATGGATTTTTTACCCTACGGAATTTTTTCAAATGAAGGCAAACTCCATATAAGGGATTGGTGTACATGGGCAACAAGAAAATCTGTTGCTCCAGAGCTATTCAAGACTATAATGTCATAAATACAGTAATTTCCATTCACAACTCAGTTTTAACCATTACATGGGTACAGCTTTCCCCACTCATTAGACCTTACTCATAAAAATACAAATTGCATCACCAAGTCTAGTCTTCTGCACTCACAGATCATATAACCTTTTTAGAAACACGTTCAAGCTCTGGTTTGAAAGGAAGTGCAGTTACCTTCCTTTCCCTGCACCATTAGTTCACTGAGCGTTAGAAACACCTTGCCAGCCTAAGTACATTCACTGACAACTTTGTAACACTGATGTCAACATTTTTTCTCAGCTTAAAGAGTGGGTTTTTTTACTGCACCTGTATTTCCCACAGCCTGCATATTTACAAACAGCCACTTCATCTCCAAGTCGTTAAATTTCGAGGCTGAACAAGTTCACCTTTCTAGTTCTCTTTTTTCCTTTCGAAAATGTGCCATCAAATTTAAATTTAGGAGCCCTTTTCTAAGCATTTTAACATCCAGATTAACACTTTTTGAAAGCAGAACACAAGGAATGTGACAAAGTGAAGCCTTTGTGCTTTCTATAATGGCATTAATACTCTCATGGCTCTACTGCAGAGTTGCCAGTTGCCTCAGAAAGCTCTCCAATTGTCTGGAGAAGTCAGATGTCTCACAAAGATTCTTCAGAGACCAACTTCTGTAGCATTCTGTTTACCTTTAATTTTTTTTTGGTTTTTTTTGTTTAAGAAAGCACTTCCCATGTTTATACATACTGGAAATATAAGACTGACAAGAAATCAGATCAGTACAAAGTCAGACTTCTGTATAAGACTTCAGGTTATATACTCACATTGTTTCCTTCTGAAGCAAGTCCATACACACAATAATAGCATCCAAAACTATGCAAAATTAAGAAAAATATCATAACATGAATCAAGTAACAAGAAGTGTTTTTCTTATGAAACAATTTCACATTTTCATTCCCTCTCAAAGACTGACAAACATGTATTTTCGTTAAGAAACACTTTCAAGATAAATACTTTTCAAATAACTAATGTGCAAGAGGTTCCTATATAATTTGACTGCATTGTGATCTTGTCTCTGCCCCACCTACCCAACGGAACACTAAAAAGACTGTTTCAGATCCCTTCAGCCTCTTAACTTCAATGAGAGGCTCAAGTTCAGTGAAGGGACAATCTAACCTTTAGAGTGTTACTATGAATCCACCAACAAAAGTTCAATATAGGGTATCATTTTCTAATGCAAGTTTTTCTTCGAACCACGTGCATCTGACAATTTCTTAGTTTGTTCCTCATCACAATTCCCATTGGGAATGTGTGAGCCAGCTGACCAGCTGCACACTTCTCTCAAACAGCTCTGACCACCTGGATAGAGCTCACAGCAATCATTTTATGGTCAGAGAGAAAGAACACAGGAAACTGAACTGTATGAAAATGAAACACATGAAGGAACACTATACAGATCACCCTTTAAAACTCTTTACCTTATATGTAACTAAGAGCAGATCACATTCAAACATGAATGGCATTCAAACCAGGGACTGATATTTGGCAATGTTAGAAATACTTTAAAAATAAATCAATCTGATAAACCTCTATTCTACTTTCTCTGGGGCAGAGCTAGTTTTCTTCACAGTAGCTGGCATGGGGCTGTGTCTTGAAATTGTGCTGGAAACAGTGATGATAATATAGGGATGTTGTAGTTGTTGGTGAGCAGCGCTTGCACAGGGTCAAGGCCTTTTCTGGTTCTTGTACCACCCTGCCAGTGAGGAGGCTGGAGGGGGCACAAGAAGCTGGGAGGAGACACAGCAGGGACAGCTGATCCCAACTGACCAGTGGGATATCCCACACCACCCAGCATCACACTCAATATATAAAGCTGGGAGAAAGGAGGAGGAAAGGGGGATATTCAGAGTTCTGATGTTTGTCTTCCCAGGTAACTGTTAAGTCTGATGGAGTACTGCTTTCCTGGAGATGGCTGAACACCTGTCTGCCCATGGGAAACAGTGAATAATTCCTTGTTTTGCTTTGCCTGTGTGCACAGCTTTTAACTTCCCTATTAACCTGTCTTTATCTCAACCCATGAGTTTTCTCCCTTTTACCCTTTCAGTTCTTTCCCCATCCAACCGGTGGAGGAATGAGCACGTAGCTGGGTGCGGCTGAGTTGCCAGCTGGGCTTAAACCATGACAGTCTGGTTTCTGGTACTTCCACTGACTTGTTTCATAAACAATATTTTTATTAAAAAGCATAAACCAAGTTCTGTAATACTATTTTTAAAAATACATGCCTTATTTGAGGCCTAAAATGATATTACTATCTTTGTTCTCTTTAATTAACAGAACACTTCATAAAAGCAATGATTTCTTAAGGCCAAGGCTACATCTGTTAGCCTAAAAGAATGTCAAAAAGCAGCTAAATCCGCTTTTGGACAAACTTACAATCACAAATTAGCTCAACTCTGATAGTAGTTAAAACTTGGGAGGCTGAGCCCATTCTCACAACACTGACTTCCTGTCTCCTACATAGCTGAATCAGCTCAAGAAGTGCTCTGAAGCAAAAGGATACAGTCTGCTTGCTCAGAGCCTGCTTTAATCACATCTTGAATGTCTTCCAGCAGATCAAAATCTGGCAGCATTAATGACCTGTGTACAGTAATGTTTTGGTATTGATCCTCACTGGCAAGGCCATTCCGAGTGCCATTAGTGCCAAACAACACTACAGCTACTTCATCTTTACTCTCAGCAAAAACCTGCAGATACAGAGAACATAAAACAGGTATAAAAACACAGGTACACTCATACACAACTATGTTAGGCAGATTACAGCAAGCTGAACTCATTTTGAAACATCAGTTACAATGGATTTACTGGTTTTTACTTATTCAGTGCCATCCTCTCAAAATGTAATCTTACAGTGAGTTCATGAAGTTAAGATATAATTAAACTAACAAATTGACAAGAGGCCATCTGGGATAAAACAAATAAAATTGGCTGATTCAGTCCTCAGAATGAGTCTTCTGTGTGGTAATTATTAAGTGCTGAAATATTTTAGAGAAAGAGAAAAGCAATTCTGTTCCCTGAAAGTTTCTACTGCCCTGAAGAATAAGGGTGACCACCCAACTATCACATCTCATGTACAAAAAATACAGCTGAAATAAAGAGCACTGTCACTCCTGCATAAACAAAGACCAATTCTCACTCATTCCTCATTTATTTCAATTATTAGTAAATGAGGAAAATGTTTCACAAATGTTTCCTCTCCCTTTTTAACACTTTGAAGTCACACACACCTGTCGCTGCACAAACTTGGTCATAATCTTCTTGGCTTGGTCAAGGGAAGACTCTCCACCAGGGGAAGAACTGCTCATTGTACGGCCCACATCCAGGCACAGCACTACTGCCACCTGGAAAGGATGAGTAAGAATAAAAAATAAAATACAAGCATAAGTACTTAAAAGGTTAAAAGGGTACATGCAAAAAATAAAAATCAAACTACAAGTGGTTTCTTTTACACTGCTGTAAATACTACTGTTAGTAAGAGACAATGGTGGAAGAGAGAACTGGTATAACTGCACTGAAAAGAAAATCATTTAATCCTGTACCATGTTCCAGACATTTCAGTGGAAAATAGAAAATGAATCCTATGTTACACAATAACCAGTAAAGGGCATGCAATTTCTACACAACCCCGTGAATATATTAGGGATCTACAGGCTTTTCTGCACAAGGAAATGAAACAGATATTTCAGTTGACAATTGCAAGGATGAATTCCAATTTCAATTTAGGTGCTTAAATTCCTCAAGTCAGTTTATTTGCATTTCTGATCACCTCTTTAACTGATCTACACAAAACACTACTCAAGACTGTCCATGAATTGATTTATACACTAGAATTAAATAAAACTGTTTCTTGCAATTTCTCATTTGACTCTAACTTCCTCTAAAGTGTTTCACAGACTCCCCTTATCTTGATTAGTCATTCAGATGAATGTAGTTGCAAGAGGAATTCAGCAAAATTATGCCCTGCATGCCCAAGGCTCATGCAAGCTCAAATTTATCCTCATTAAACCAAAGCTCCCTAAATACACATCAAAACCTTGCTTGATGGGCTGCCAGTAGATTAAATTACACTGCCTGAAAAAATTGTTTGCCAGAACACAGGAAAGTTGGGTATTACCTAGGCTGGAGCCAGCAGATGACTTGTTTTAAAATACAAAATATATCCCATTCCAGAAGAAATGAAGCTGCCAGAAGGATGTGGGCAATAAATCATAAGTCTGTCAAGTGACACAAGATGCAGAGTCTGCTTTTGCAAAGCAAAATGGATGAACAGAGAGAAAAGGTGTTAGCCTAAGCTCTGCATATGGCCTTGCAAGTAACTCCAAACACCTTTTCAAAGACCAGCTGAAAGAACCTGATCCTTTTTGTCACCCCAATACAAAGTCTTAAGACCAAGTTAAGAATAACTTGCCCAAGTTAGCAGTCTAATGCTCTGCACTAGCAGCTCTCAAGGTATTTTCTTACCCTTCTTCTTTTCCCAGAATATATTGTGCACCTCCCGTCATTTTAACAAGCACGGGTTTAATTCCCTACATCCCGCAAGGAGAGAAAGAGACAGAAAGAAAGAAAGAAAGAAGGCTGAACAGCAGAGCTCCACAAGTTGTCCAGCAGATTATACTCAGTCTCAGCACTCTACTCCTCACCCTGCCTTCACCAGTGGTTTGCCTGGGAGCTGGGAATGAGTGCCTGAGTCAGCCAGGTCTGCAGAAGCTCAGAGTGGACCAGAGGCAGTTTCTGAGGCTGCACTGCGTTCTCACAGGAGCCTTGTCCAGCCTGACGAATTACTCTACCAGCATCAGCAGACCCTCCTTGGCTTGGTGCTGTGCTCCCTAAAAACACACAATGACTGCCAGCCAAATCCATCTTGTTGTCCAAAAAAGGTAAAATTCTCTTCACAGATGGCAAGATGACAGCAGAGAAGCCAAAGAAATGCAGGAGTGAAGAGCTGCTGGTTTGCTTAGGAAGCACACGATCAGTGTTAAGTGCCAACACGTTTTTCTGGAAAGCAGCAAACCCAAGTTCGGTGCCCGTTCAGGTATGTGGAATCCCCCTTCAGGAAGAGGGCAGGTTCCTCATTTGTAAACCCTCCTTTATGTGTCTCTTCAGCTGTTTTTAACCTCTGGGCATCTCACCTGAGCACCTAGAGCTGCTGCTGGCAGGGGCAGGGTCCTAAGCGACGCTTTCCCGATGCTCCGCACGTGTGACCGCAGGACAGTACTGTCACACCTGAGCTAAATCAACCTGCCCTGCTCAAGTACTGATAAGGGCGATATGGCACAAGTCTGCCTTTATCTCTGACCTCGCTGTGCTGAAGACGCTATAATAAAGCAAACAAAGATGGCTACAGCAGCACAAAGTTGCGTTTAACAGATACTAAACTGCCCTGCATCTCAAGAGACCTTAACACAGCTTTCACCAACTAGATTCCTTAAACGCACCACACATACAAACTGCATTTTCAACAGAGCAAAACCAGTTCTACCATTATTTTCGCAAGAGCAATGGCAATCACTGCCGCGGGGGTTGCACTGCGCTCCAAAGCAGGAACACTGATTCCCTTTGAGCTAGTCAGCTTTGTGGCGGCAGCGGCTCGGCAGCCAGCACGGAGAGGGGTTGCCGGGTGCCAGGCATGGGTGCACATAGTACCCCCGGCCCTCACCTTGCCGCTGGCCGCCATGGCGCTCGTGCAGGAACGCGGTGCGCCGTGCTCAGCGCTCCGGCCGGCGCCGCGCCCCTGCCGCCCCGCGTCCCCCCGGGAACACGGCGGCGGCGNCTCGCCACCGGTCCGTTTGGGCCGGGGCTGGTTCGGGACAAGCTGGGTACAGGGGAAAGCTGGGCTGGGTACGACCGGGCTGTGGGAGCGGGAAGGGAGATGTCGGGTGCCCCCCACATCTTTCTCCTCAGGGCTTCTCCCAGCCCTCCCTCAAAGTGCCACGTGTCGCAGGCGTGGCTGTCGTTTTGGCCGTAGTGTGAGCAGAGCGTGGCCAAGGTCAAACCCGCGGGAGGGTGGACTAGGGTCCCTGAGGAAAGGCGATGGCAGGGCAAGTGTCAGAGTCTTCTTCTGCCCTGCTCTGTCCTAGAGCACCTCCCAGTTCTCCCATGCCTCACCCTTTGTGCTGTAACCTTGGCTGTCTGCCCAGCCACATACGGCTGCTCACTTATCCCCCACCTGCAGCACTGGGGAGACAGTTGGAAGGGTAAAAGCTGGAAAATTCGTGGGTTGAGATAAAGACAGTTTAATAAGAAAAGCAAGGGCCATGCACACAAAGCAAACCAAGGCATTAATTCACTGCTTCCCCAGGGCAGGCACATGTTCATCCATCTCCAGGAGAGTAGGGCCCCATCACAGGTAATGGTGACTTGGGAAGACAAATTCCATCACTCCAAATATCCCCCCTTCCTCCTCCTCTACCCTTTATATACTACGATGTTATATGGTTTGGAATAGCCCTTTGGTCAGCTGGTGTCACCTATCCCAGCTGTGTCACCCCCAACTCTTGCCAGCGTGGCCATACAAAAAGCAGAAAAGGCCTTGGCTCTATAAGCCCTGCTCACCAAAAACAAAAGCACCTCTTTATTATCACCCGCGTGTTCAGCACAAACCCAAAACACAGCCCCAGACCAACTGCTGGGAAGAAAATTAACTCTATCCCACCCAAACCCAGCACATCACCCCAGAGGGGCTGTCCCCAGGGCTCTCCAGCCTCCTCTTCATGGTACCCCAGAGTCCCACAGGACACAGCCTGCTGGGGAGCAGCCACTCCCCTCACCACTAGGACACGGATTTCGGCTGTCTGAACATCCCAAAAGTAGCATTCTGTTCGTGAATCCACCAGTGGATCAGGATTGTGGCATTAAACACTGGCACAACACTAGCTTTCTCCCACCGTTAACAACAGAGAGAATTTCTGAACCACACTACATCCAGGCTGTTTGATCAAAGTAGAACCTGCTGATTTTAAGAAGCCCAAGTATAATAGACACTATATAAGGTATATCCTGGTGCCCATTGGATATTAAATCATCAGAGATTTATGAGAATGGCAAGTACTTTTTCACATGTATTGAATACTTCTTGTTCTGCATTACCTTCCCTGTATCCTTTGAGGATATCATTACCAGTGTCTTTCACTTCTAGGTATATCTCAAAACCCACACATTACCTATAATTATTCTCGAAACAGAGCTCCAAGTGGTGATACCAGTATAGTTACAAGAGAGTAAATCTCACACAAACACTTCAAAAATCTTGAACCAGAAGACAACCCTACAAACACAAGTGTTTCCTTTTTATACTGAGTGATGTCTAAAGACAAAAACCCCCTTTCCCTCCTTACTACATTGCCATGCTTAGGGAATAGTGGTAATTGAGGGATTCTCTCTTCAAAGCACTTTGCATATCAAAGGAACAGAGCAGCTTGGCAATGTGACAAACATTTTAGGGGAAACCGGTAGACAAAAAACCCCAGTCAGCTACTGCCAGAGAAAATCTTGCTTTGTCTTCCTGAATGTCTCTAAGGAGATTTCAGATTAGTCAGCCAAGAAAATTAGGCTGCTTACTATCATTATTATTATTCCTGATGTTATCTTAGTCCAAAAGCCCCCGTCTTGGGCTCACGACCAGGCAAACCCCACTCCAGTTGATTTCCAACATAGCTTGAATTCTAGGCACAAGACAGGAGATGCGCATACACACGAGAGAAGAACAGAGAAACAAGAACTCATCAATTTCATCAGCAATAGCTTTTCATGTACCAGCAGAAAAGCATTTTGCAAGGCATCATGATCAATGAACATTTTATTTTTATGCTGGGGTTGGAAAGTAAAAACCCAGCCCTGACTGCTGGAACAGAATATTGACATGAACCCCTTCTCTCTCAATCCTAGATTTGACATAAAAGCTGAATCCCAGGCTTTGGTCCAAGCTCTTGCAGCTAGAACTGTAATTGCAAATATTACTCAGGGAAACCTCATTTGGGCCAGAACTGGGAACCTCTGATTGCAGGCAGTTTATATGCCCATCTTAGGCACCAGCACCCTATTTCCTTACAAAGTCTGAGTAAAACCAAAAACACCTATAACCGTGAAACTCCATCTGTGATATTCCTATCCCTTAGCTCTCACTATGACATAAATGGAGGCTTTTAGCTCTCTGGCAAAATACACAAACAATAAACCCAAACATTTCTACTTTGCACCTTCATGCTGCCAGATTTCCTCTGTTTCCACCATTCAAATGAAAACTGGCTAATCATTCCTGAAATAAACCTTAACCCACATTTTCTTTTTCCTTTACAAGTCTGAACAGGGCTCCCTTATAGGCAATCATCACATCTGACTAATCAACTCCATCTGGGGGCACTAGGGCTTTGTTAGCCTGGATGAAGATTTGAGGATCTTTGCTTGTAAAATCATGCAAAAAAAAGTCAGTGATTATTTGTCCATTTCTATTTTATATAATGTCAGTCTCTGGGTATAAATAATAAACGTGTGACCTCTTGGAGCACTCAAGATCCAGGGTGATCAGCTGTAATCTCATTCACACCAAAATGAGTCCCACCTCAGTGTCAGTGAGGTTCTCACTCATTGCTCTGCTCATTCCTTTTTTTGGTTAATTCCTTCCCAAAAACCAAGCCTGGATTAAATAAGCGCACCCTTGGGAAATAGCAATGAATGGTCTGCCTTGTGCTTAGCTTCACTCAATGACTTTACAAGGCAGCAAGGAAAATGGCTTCCCTGTTTTTTTACAAGAAGGAATCTATTACCAAGACCCAGCTGCTTATGGCATCTCTGAGCAAATGTAAATGGCTTCAATGTAAAAGTAGCAAGATGATTTGGCCTTTCTCCCTCTTTACCCACCGGGTAAAACTTTGGCTAAATGCCTGGTGGAAAGATGAATACCATAGCCATCTGGGATCTAGCCCAATAGCTTTATTAAAATGGATACATGAAGCAGAACTTTCTACAGAAAAATAAAATTAACTTTGCAATCATTTCCTATTCTTTGCCTGGGATGATACATAAAAGTGGGTGCTAACTGGGAACTGAGGAATTATGAACTGGATTTTCTACAGATAAACAAAGCAAGGCAAACACACTGTGGCACCAATCAGCTTTGTGTTTCCAGCAGTACAAGCTTGGCAGCAAGCTGGAAGACAAAGTAGGTGGGAAATTGGCATCCAAAACGAAGCAGAGCTTGGAAGCACATCTGTTAGCATTCTCCTACATTGGGTTTTGTGAGGTGCACAGTTGTGTTTTCCCAAGAGGTCTTTCCAAACACCTGCTTGAAAGCACATGCCAAAACTGTGGTGCAGACTAACACTACTATTTATTATGTCTGTTTAGTGATTTCTGATGGCCCTTCCCAAGGGATGCAAGCCTAACTCAGTGTTTGCTTAGTTGCTTCTGTGGAATACACCTGCAGGGAAAAGATCTCAAAGATCCACTCTCTAAAGCAAAACTGGTCTTTGGCTTTGAGGTTCAGATGTAAGGCCACAGGGCTTGTTCTTTGTCCATGACTCATAAACACTTGGCACATTACAAAACTGTGCCTTTAATAAACTGAAAAATAACTTCTAAAAAATCCTTTGGGGTATTGAACTGTTTTCATCTGTTGGTCTACCTGCTCTGTCCATTTTCAGTTTAGTTTGTGCAATGCAAAGAAGTGAGCCTCTTAGGAAACAAAGAAATTACTGCAGTAGGAAAATTAGAAGGTAAAAAAGGAAGGATTATACCACACCATCCAACCTTGCCTGAAAACACAAAAGAAAAACATAGGAAGGAGAGGTAATGAGTAAGGAGAGTATATTTACTCGAGGTGTGTCCTGCCAGGCACATTCCAGCTCAAGGGCTCCTGAATAATGGCAAATGGGCAGGTCACATCTGATAAAACTACTTCAAAGCAGCACACCCAGAACTCCTAGTCCCATAGCACTGCAGAGGAGAAATGGCTCCTCAAATCCTTCTGCATGGAGCTGAGATACAGAGGCTCCATGGTTGCAGTTCCTCTCCCACAAGGGTGTCACTGTTGCTTTTCCTCCTCACTGCCCCCCACCCCAACTGCTGAATTTACAGCTTCCTCTTTCCCTTCTCCAGATTATGCAGCAATTACACTTTTCTCAGGCAGAAAAAAAACACCCCTTCCACTGGGTGTCATACACCACCTGAGGCCTTATCAAGTGCCACAGAGAAGGAAATCACAGGCCAACAGTGTTTGCAGCCCATCTTCCCCCATGTGGTTTTTACATTTTCCACACTATCATGGAATCACACTTGAGAATCACATTCTTCTATAGCCTGCATGTACTGTCCTGCAGAATTGCTGCCCATCCAGTAGTTCTTCCACCTGCTGTTTTTTATTCCCAATGAACTGAATGGCATATTTGTCTAACAAGTTGAATCCTGGTTTCTTTCCCCTTTCAATTCATTTATGAAATTGCAATGATAATTTTTTTTTTTTTAGCTCTAATCTTCTCAGCCATGATGCTTGCCATCCCCCTCATTTTGGTGACATTTCCAGATTTCATAAGAACAATTGTGTCTTCAGCCAGGTCATGAAAGGACAGTGCTCAGCCCTAGGTGGTCAGTCATGAGAATAATCACTAGACACAGCTCTAGATGTATCACTCTACCTGCTTTTACAGCTATTTTGTCGTACACCAAAATGCACAAGACTTCCCAGCCTGCACAAGAGAATGCCATTTAAAACAGCATCAAAGCCTTTCTAAAGAAAAAAAGAAAATAAAGAGGGTGGGAGGATGATTTAACAACATTTGTCCTTAACTTCCCCCTTGGTCTTCCTTTTATTTATTATCTTCTGAGCACCTATTAAAGGTTTAATTATTTGCTATACTACTTTCCACTATCTGGAACATAAAGAGTCTATAACTCCCTGACATCTTTGCCCTCTCCCATTTTTTTTCAAAATAGATGCTATATGTGTAATCTCACACATGATTTTCAAGGGAAATCATTAAAGTTTGCTTTGGCCAGTTTTATATTTGCCTTGGATGAAGCGTGCCTTGGCTCAGCTGATTTGAAAACATCTCCACTGTTTAAGCACGCTCTGACATTTCCTGTTTTATCTCTAATGACTTTTTGCTGCTGATGTTAATTGTGTTGCTGCCTGATTGCAGATGACCTTTGTAAATGGACGGTGTTCCACAGCTGTCAATTATTTAATTAGCTCAAAAGGCAGAAGCATATGTTGTGGGTCCAAAGGTTTCATCCCAGCTGAATCTCATGTAACTGTCAGGAGGCATCTATTTAATGTAATTTCACTTTATTTATTTAATATGTTTTTCAGTAAGAAGTAAAGGAAACATTAAAGTTGCAAAGGTCCAGCTCCAAAATAACAGGAATTTCTGACATTAAAGTTTCTTTTGCAACCTTAACCAAGTATTTCTCTATGGTGTGATACAGGTTCAACTACAGGACCAGGTACCTTTTGTCCTGCAATGTCATAGTCTATTTCAATACATATTGGGATAAAGTTAGGGCTGTGCACTAAAGGAGTCATGAGACTCTTGCCTCATTTGTTACAAAAATTGGGAGACAGAGAGTGAAAGAGGAAATTCTTATGATTATGGTAACTAAATGGCATTTTAAGAATTAAACTCTGGTTTTTTTCAGCAGGTTGCCTGTAATCTGATTTACATATCACTTGAACCAAGTCTCTCACCAGTAAGCACTGGTTGTGTGAATCACATTTTTTTTTAGTGCTCAGTTTGAGATGTCAGATCTGCATAAGTGTTGAGCACTCACAGGTGTTTGTGAATGGAGCTTCACTTTCAAAACAGAAAATGCCTCATTATGTTAAATGTTCCAAAAAGAATCAGCTCAAAGGCGTCTCAGAGGGCCACTGAGCTTCCTTAGACTTTTGTGGCTTTTAAAATATTGTGCCTTTGTTGCCACATGTTAATTTATCAGCATTTATGTCATATCTTATTGGACAAAAAAACCCCAAAACTATTTTTGAGTACACATGTATTACAGTAACAAATATTATTGAGAGATTGCTTTGTGAAATCTGTGCAGACGGGGTTTGACCACATTTTCAAATAGAAGGACAAACCAAAATGCTGTATTTGCTTCTCATTAAACATTCTCCCATGCCCCAATATATAAGCCTGGCAAGCCAGAGAAAGAGCAGCATGAACTCCTGTGGATGAAGATTGTTCCAGATTGCATACCTATAAGGAACAGGAAGGGAGGGAAAGATTAATTTTATATTCATATATTAAAAATTAGCATGACGTAACTTCTTAGTATTTCCATTGCAATTTCATGGTGTGTAGACCTCTCTGGATGCATTTCTAAAGCAGAAAAATACTGCAGTGGCCTTTTATCCCCGTTTTTCAGTTCAGCCACTGGAGGGCAACGTGATTCCAGACCCCAGGCAGAGGCAGCTCTGCAGCCCAGGGCGTTGGGAGAGTCACCCAGGAAGGACTGCCGAACTGCGGAGGGATTTCTGCACACGGGTCTGCCAGAAACCAGGCAATAACAGCAGCAAGAAGCATATGCTCTTACACTTTACCTTTTGAGGAGGTAGATTTAAAAATTTCTTCCTACGTCTAAAGTCTGTGTTTCTGTTTAGGATTGCTTCACGAGTTCAAAATCCGTGGATTAGCCAAAGGATTTCTGCAGGCAGTGATGCAAGGGCCACTCAGCCTGATATCACGAGAAATATTTCCCACTGCTAAGTAACTGAAAAGCCCCAGACATGTTTCTGCCTGCACTGGAAACAACTCTGGCAGACTTTTCTGAATTAGTTGCTAAGTCTGTTACAACAAATTATTTGTTTATTACGTTTTATAGGACTATCGGCCGTGTAGGGTCTGATTTTCTTTCCAGTCAACAGAAATATTTGGGCTCAATTGAATTTCAGAGCACCTGGGTTCTTGGAGAAGGCCAGAGAAATCATGTCAGGTATATTTACTTCGGGGAAAGCAACAGCCCAGCAAAAGAGTATCAAACAGTGCTTGGAAAAAAGTTAAAGCCAGTGTTTTATTAAGAGGTAGTAAGTACCAAGTGGTTGCTGCTGTTTCAGGTGGGGTTATCGCAGAAGCAGAATCTCATCCATCTTGTTCTCCACGTGCCCTTTGTTTCCCAGTCTGTATCACCCCGCTGCCTCTGCAGTGTCTTTGTTGGCAGCCATTAGCAATCCAGCTGTGTTTGCAGGGTCTCTGGAAAGTGCTTTCATGCAGCGGATTGTTCAGGACAAGCTAGCTGGGATAACTCCCTGCGTCAAGGATTTGCTTTGCAGATGCACAAGGATAAGCCTTTAGTATCCGCCCCTTTAGTTTCGTCTGCCCCCACCAGCATCGTGCGCGTTTGCATGCACACACACACGCGCTGGCTAATAATCTGATTTAATTCTTACAGCACAGGATTTTGTTCCTTATCCATCCAGGTGTGGGAAGGGATGAGGAGTCTTCAGCTGCCAAACAAGGCTCTTTCTGAGCTGAGAGGATCCCATTTTAAATTTCTATCTGTTTGCATCTGGAAGCAGATTGAAATCAGACTGAAAGGATGAAATTTCCGATCTTTTGAAAAATATTGGCGTTAATTGCACTTTCAAAATGGAGCATTGCAGCATGGAGGATAGGACGTCATGTTTTAAATCTTTTAGTTCTTGTGAGTTTCCAGTTTGTACAGCTTTGGGAGACAAAGCAGCAATGTGAAGGAGGGAGTTTATATTTGAGAGGAAAGAAGGGATTAGGTTTGGTTTCTATTTGTGTAAATTGATGCTAATCCATTACATTAGCAGATACATGACAGTCAGATGTAGAGGCAGGGGAAGGATAATTTCAAGTTTTCCCTGTCAGTTATTTTATGCAGAAATGCCTTGGAAGAGAGTCATCAAGATTACAATGATTTCTGCAGGGTTTTTTTGTACTAGACATTCAAGACAGACATTAAAATTTTTATAATTTTCTATTGAAATAAATGGCAAATTTAGCCATCAAAACAGACTTGGTTTCAGGGTGGAATTGGAGCCTGAGAGCAATCCTGCTGTAATCATGGGGCTGGCTGAAGTCACCACCCTGACATGAAACTTTTGCCTTGGAGCCTGTTTCAATATTAGAGTCCATCACTCCAGCGGTGTTTAATCACATTAGAGAGAAGCCAGAGCTATAATCACTGTGAGTCACTGAAGGCAGCTCTACCAACACATATTTGGGGAGCATTGAGATGCCATTTAGCAATGACACTGTGTGTGCCTTGGGATGATATGGCTCATTATATTAAATATTTCACTTTTTTCTTTACTACATGCAGATACTACGAATCATTTCTGCTCCTTTCTTAAGTCACAGAGGAGCTCATTTGAATAAATTAATGAAGGTTAAAATTGCTTGTGTTTATTAATTCTGCATGCCAATTTTACATAGATAAAGTGTTAAGGGAAATCTCCATTATGATGGAAGGATATTCTAGTAATTGCCTGCAATTATAAGGGCATCTCACTACAAATACACATAAGTACATAATTAGAAATTGACACGTCCATACTTCAGGACAAGAATGTATTTTAGAAAGAAACACTGAATAAAAGGCATGCTCTCCTTAGGCTGACTACCCCAGGAGCTGTTGGATTCATGCCCAGCACTGACACTATAAAAGCCATTCAGTTTATTTATGATTTTTGCGGTGTTCAGATCACAACTGCAGGTTATTCAGATAATCAGGCTAGAATAAATTAAGCTATATTTGTGTTATAGCCTAATGAGTCATTTTTCTGCTATTTTGTAGTAGAAATAATTTATTCTCTTACCTTATCATTGTAGGAGCAAAAAGAATTTGGCATATATATGAAGATGGTCAAAGGCACCTTCAAATATATAGGTCTTAATATACATTACTTATGGGGGATTTTGTAATAAACCATGCTCTGGGGGAACATGTTGCCTCGGAGGTGGGGAATTTGTCCTATTTGCAGGCAGAACATACTATCAAAATCAGTAATTATCCTTTTTTATCTTGTGAAGCTAAGTTTTCACCTGGAAGAAATGGTTGGGAAAAGGAGCCCTAAGACAAAGAGATCACATCTAAGATTTTATCTTAAGGGGCTCCAGGTCAAATTCATCCCCGGCATATCTAATTTCAGTGGATACAAACCACAATGGATTTTAGCTGCTGTACTCTGGGAGTAAGGTTTTATGTTTTAGCACACTAAAAGCAAGGGCATTTTTTAACACAGGGAAAAATGCATTGTTCGCCTGACTCAGGCATTCTCTATATTTTAATGCATTCTGACAGACTTCAGCTACGGTGTAACAACATGAAATTAGGAGAACTGAAAGTTAATGGAACTGAGTGACCAGGGGGATACATGAGAGACCCTCAAGCCTTGTTTCTCTGGACTGCTTGTTTGCATGCAATCACACTTTATCTGTTATATGGAAGGATGCTTAGGGGGCTTTTTAAACCCCTTGGTAATTTACCTGGACCTAACACACTACCACAAGCCTTCCCTCATCATTAAGTAGCTGCCTGTTGGAAGAGAAATCATGCTTTAGTAGTTAAGACAAGCAAACACAATGTCCCTTCCAATTCACCAAATTAATTGAAATGTTGTGTTCCCAAGTAGATTACCCTCCTGAATTTGATTCAAATTTTTGGTTTTTTGGGTTTTTTGTTTTTTGAGTTCCCTTTTCCATTCAGGGAATAAATGTACATGGGCTAATCTAGGAATGAAACACATTAATACAACTGCCTCCACATTGCCAAGTGCTTGGAAAGAAGCAGGAAGGGCACTGATCCCACAGATAATTCACTGCATCCCACAGATAATTCACTGCCTCGGACAAAAAGGGGTTGCATAAATTTTGAGCCAAATTGTATCCATCACAGTGCAGAACTGTGGGCTGTGCATCCTCATTTTCTGTCTGTAATGCTAGTGTAATTGCATGCTTCTGTGTGCAAGAGCACATTGGAGTCGCTTTTCTTACGCAGTGGTTGCAGCTTTTAAAAGGTACCCATGGGGGGTGATTATGAGGATCCATGGTGCAACCTCTGCTGATAGTCTTAGCAAGGAATTGCAGGATCCTGGCCTTAGGATTCAAAGCACTGGCCAGAGGGACTAGAAGGGTGAATTCGAGAGACTTACTGCGGATAAGAGCACATTCCTGCTGTGATTATTTCAGTCCTCAAAGAAACTGAATGGGGTGGGTAAGTCAGCAGGCAGAATTAGCACCTTTTATCCCTGGTGAGATACCTGGTGCAGTCACGCAGGTGTGCTTTGCCTGATGCAAAGGTCTTCAATAGGAGTCTCTCATACTGATAACCATTATCTTATAAAATGATTACCTTGCACCTCGGAAGTGAGAACTGCAAAGGCTAATGAGCTAATTCTCTGGGCCCACTACCTCCATCTCGACCCTGTCACACCAGGAAGCTCAGTGTCCTTCACTATGTTCTTCACTAGAGGTGGGAAGTCCTCAATATACAATAGGGAGTTCAGTTCTCTTGGCCATGTTTGCAGCAGGCATCAAACCAAAATCACCTTCCTGCTATTTCCAGCTGTTGCACGTCCAGTTTGAGGGAATCACCTGCAGGTAGCTTTTTGGCTTAAAGACCTGTTACACTGAAGCTGTGATAGCCCTCCGTTAGGAATTTAATTTCAGTTTTCTGAAGATCCATCTCTCCTTCTCAGAAGAAAGAATATTTCAAGTAAGTCTTTTCCCTGTGCCAGCAGGAGGGTAGGACTGTAATAAGAACATGTGGAAGAGAACCAAAGGTGTCATTTAATATTTAGACACCTTGAAGGACTGTACTGGTAGATTCTCCTTTGACTTATCAGAGACATGCCTGAAGTACCCAGGGGTTGTAAGAAATCTTCCCACCACAGCTATAAATAGCCACTCCAAGTCACAGACACACAAACCATATTTATGGAGCTAAAAGTACTTCCTGTTTTGGTATGGAAGTGTGTCCCCCACTATAGCTCTTTGTGACTAAAGCTAAACAGACGCCCAGTGAGTAAAATTAAATCAAAAGTTTTCATTTGTGAGCTATGAAGTAAAAACAAAGAACCTAGGACCCAGAGATATATGACAATTCTGGATAGGAACTGTTTAACAAGGTGTAGAACCTACACCCATTTCAGACACACTTTAAAGTGGATCTTCAAATACAATGAATTCTAATCAATTACAAGCCTAGAATGACTGTGTCTGTCCCACAGCATTGATTTAACACTAAGTCAAACAGAAGCAGGAGACCAACACTCCTGTAAAGCCACATATATCTTTTATTCTCCACCCAGGCCAGCAAGGATGGGAAAAGAGAATGCAATTAAAAGTAACAATCAGCAACACACAGTATCTTTACTTAAAAAAAACCATCCACACTAGAGCAGCCAGAAACACACTCAACAATCCGAATAACTGGAATTCCCTGCAGTTTGACAGTGGCACATAAGCAGAAATTACTTGTGACTTTCTGAAAGCAGGGTAGAACAAGACAAAAACTTGTGCTTTTTTTCTATTACAACAATTGAGAATGATTATATATTTTGCAACAGGCAAACTGCTACAGAGGAAAATGAGTAAGAGAGAAAGCTATCCAGAGTTGTTTAGAGAAAAGTCTGATTTAAACTTTTACAAATAGCACCAGAACTAACCCCAAGCTTAAAATAGCCCCCACCAAAATCAACGACAGAACGCCTTGAATTTAGCAGGAGCCAATGCAAGCTTAGTTAAGTGTAAAGAAGTAGAAAACACATGATGGATTGTCCCAGAATATCCCCCTAAAAGTGATCTCCAAACCCAGAAGCACAGCTGCCACTGCAGAGGGAGGGTACTATCTATGACTCCTCTGATGCTCCTTTTTGTCTACATAGCGGTGAGAGGCACAGATTTGGTTTTGTCTCCACTCCAGCGGGCTGTTAGCAATCCTGAAAGCAAATCCTGCAGCTCAGCAGACATTTCACATGAATGTATTCTGTAATGAGCTAGTATTTATCATTCAAGCCCCCTGTAAGCTGAAGGCTCTTTGTGCTGCTGACCCCAGCCTTTCGTCTAGTCTTGAACAGCAGCTGTTTAGCAGTGACAGCTGAATTGGGTTTTCTCCCTCTGCAGCAATGCACACTTGCCAGCCATCCTTTTCCCAAACTTGTCTGCTGCATGTTGGGGCCAAGATACACAATCCACCTCTTTCATGCCAGCAGTGTCTCTTCGGGCAAAGCGTGAGAACACTTGCCAATGGACCTTCCTTTTCCTTAATGCTTGTTAAGCACCACTTATTCCCACCCTCCAGCCATGTGGGAGCCTGTGATTTCCATGTGCAGCAGTATTAAGCAGAGTGGCTGCACTGGGTCACTACAGACTGCCAGCACTGACATGGCTTATCCTCAGCATCTCCATTAATTCAGAGGCATATCAGCCTGCCTGATTGGAACAGGCCTGTGAAAGGCATTTCACTGCTTGAACCAGTCCCAGGCATATGTCAGCCTCTTTGAATCTCACTAAACTACCTAACACTGTCTCACAGGTTGGGGTCTATTTTATTCGCTTATTTTTTTGCTGGAAGTTGGTAATTGCTTTGAAAGACTTCACCGGTAAAAAATGAAAGGAGGAAGCAACAAACACAGCCTGGCTCTACCTGTGCCCAGAGAGCACCACTGCTTTCTCAGTTAAGTGTGGGGCCAAGACTGCTCTTGATATCTGGCTTGTGCATTATTCACTGTTAAGCCTTCAGCCAATGCTAAGAGTCTCCAGTAACCTCCCAGGTACCAAAGATGAAGCAGGAACTACTTATTTCTCAGTTTCAGGACTAGAGGATCAGATGGACTTGTTTATACAGCACCAGTTCCCAGATGTTCTAACCAGGACAGTCAGTGTAGTCTTGAGCTCAACCTTAAAATGCAACACAAAGCATTAGTTTCTGTGAAATCCAGCTTCTGAATGCTTCTTTTTACCATCCTAAAACTACAGCAGATCCCCCCGGATAGAGAGACTGGGGAAGTGAGACACTTACAGAGACAGGAGTGACTGTGCAGCTGACAGACTGCATGCCACGACTTACCTACCTACACAAATGCAAATGGTGGGCTCCTCTGGCTTGGGGCTCAGAGACTTTCCAGCAGCACCAGCTGAAGTGGAGCACTGAGAAAATTAACCATGTTTCAGATGTGTAACTGAACCCCCACGAGAATCTGCTATACCTCTTTTATTTTGCTTCTTCTTAGACCAAAAACCCCAACAGCTGATTGAGAAAAAAGAACTTTTCTGCTAATCATCTTTCAAAGAGACAATTAAAATTTCTCCAGCCTATGGTGGCCACCTCAGCCTGGTCAGGGAGTCCACTATGATGCCATGAAAAATCGAAAAAGGAGGGAAACCCATTATGAAGATGATACATGAGGGGAGGAGGATGTATGATCCATTGCTCTTCCATATAATTAACCAGGAAGAGGGATGAGGTTGGGAAGACGACACAGATTGCCAGAGCTGAGGTACAGATAGACATGAACTCCTGGACTCCCCCAGTCTGAAAGGGGAGGTCCAACAGCTCTTCCATAAGAACAAATTGAAAACCAGAATAACTTGTTTCAGAGCCCTTCACATCCCAAGCTCCTTCAGCTCCACCTCCCTAAATGCAGGTGCTGCAAGTCCACACCTGCATTGCAGTGAGATGTAAACAGATTGCCCCCTCCTTAGGGACAGGCACCTCCTTAGAGCAGGTGTTTCCTCCCTATAATGCAACGGTTTGCACTGCACACTGTGTATGACTCCTGTAGCTCGTTCCTCCCTAGCAGTGCGCATATCAAGAGATCCACTGCAGGTGTGTTTCAAGCACCTATCTGAGCACCTGCAGCCATTTGAGGGTTCTCGGTGACAGCCCCATCAGGTCCCCACACACCATTTTACAAAGCAAGCCCTGCTCTTCCATTGTGCGACGGGGGTGTTTCAGGTCAGTGTAGGACTCATGTGCCTTTGTTAGCAGCTATGCTGTCCTCTCCCACTATTCCAGTGGTCTGTGACACTAGACTCTGACAGTGTCTAAGCTGTCAGCCTGCCTAAGTTAGCTGCTCTTGTTGGAAGGACTGGGAAAGGATCCTTTCTAGGAAAACTGCAGGAACATCACATATTTTGCAATTTAGCCTTCACCTCTGAATGGGTTCCCATCTCTTGAAGTTCATCCCCTGAGCAGAGACTTCTTTTCACTGTGTCATAGGTCACTGCTATGTCCTATTGCTGAAAAATAAAGTCTACCTTGACAGAAGTGGACTTTTCATAATATATCTCTGCTACTCCACAAACAGCCAGAGCCCTGCAGACCTGGATTTTCTTACGATTCCCAGAAGCTCTAATTAGCTACAACATATGACAAATCCTTGGAAAGCCATGCACCTCCCCAGTCAGAGCATGTGAAGCTAGCATTCTTGCATTCTGTGACATTTAAAGAGGACTCTCAGCACAATATTTTATTGATTAAGTTTGTGTTTAAATATATATGTATATTTTTTTAAAAATCAGTGTGTTATTTTCTAGGTGAGAACACTCGCATATGACCAAAATAGTCATCCAGGACAAAGGCTCAGACTGCTGAGGTCTCAACCCCCTGTGCAGAGCTCTTGCCAGAGAGACTACCTGAGATATTGTCAGAATCAAGCAGCTCGACTATGCTGTATGGAGAACAATCTTCCAAGCCCAGCTTGCTGCAGAGCCAGCCACAGAATCCTTTCTCCATATCCCTGACAGCGTGCCACCAGTACCCAAAGGACCATGCTACCTGGGCTACAGCTGAATACAGACCTAGGGAGAAAGAAACAACCATAATTATAATTGGGTAGAAGATAATCAAAAAGGGACAAAAGGTGATTTTGTGCCAGAAGGTCCTCTCTTCATTGTACACCAAGAAGATGTTGTACCATGTAATGGTTCCATAGTAGAATGAAACCACGAAGGACACTACAAAAATGATGGGGAGGCAGATGATGGTCCAGAGGACGATGTGGGGTCCTCTGTCCAACCCAACATCACATTTCTTCTTCTTCTCGGGTACATCCTCTTTAGGAGGTTCCTTTGACTTAGCCAGTTCCTGCAGCTCTTTATCAGTTAGTGTGACGTGGATGTCCACCATCTGACCCTTCTTCTTTCCCCTGGTGATTGTTCCAGTCAAGGTGACATATCGGCTGTCTAAAGGCACGTTCCAGACACCTACAACACAGATAAACTCATTTACATCAGATTTATTTTCTGTACGAAGTATTTTGTGTAAATCCTCAAAGACCCCAAAGACAATTAGATAGTGCATATGGAGTTACAGTTAAAATCAAATTTTAAAAGATGGAAGACAAGAAGCAATGCAGAATGAAGATAATTACCACAGAAGAAAATGGAAGAAGAGCTAATGAGGAAAAAGACAGGAATTCCAGATGATAGAAATCACAAGGGAGAAGACTCCAGCATCTCCAATAGAGACAATATGTGAAGGGAAAGTGCTTCAAGAATATAGGAGAACGAGATGAGACAGAGTAACTCAATTGAAAATGATATGCCTATTTTCTCTGTTTACTTCATGGATTTACTCCTGAACAGCATGGACACTTGGGATTAATTAGATAAATATCACTGAGACTATTGTTTTGGAATAAGCACATCCACACATGGAATTATACCTGAATACCTAATCTTTCACTTTACATTTGCATTGTATCTCAATCCAAATTAATTTTTGAAGTTTAGAAAAACTTAACAAACTGTCATAAAATTATATTTGCTTTTTAAGAGATCAGTAGAGACACCAAACTGGACAGTGCTGGTATATGTGTTAAAGTTATGAAGGGACTGCCTTAGCTTTCAAGTGACATTGGTATAGGATGGTCCATGGAGTGCTACTGGCCATAAACTCCTCCATAGGGCTATTTTCTCCTGGTCTTAATTCTGACTAGCTTGGAAGGAGGTCTTCAGAAACTCTTAAAAAAGAGGCTGAGCAGCTTGAAGTGCTCCACAAAAGTAGGAAGGCAGTAGGCAAGTCATGAGGATAGGGTTTGGGATCATGGGGGATTCCAGCGTATCTGAGGGACCAGGAGTATGCATTCATATTTGAGCTCCTCTCAGCCTGCACTGCTGACTCACAAGGGTATTTAGCCACAGGACCTGCCTTCCACACTTCTTCCCTGCAAGGGTACCTAGGACAGATATCAGAAGTGAAAGTGAATTCAAGATGCCCCATTATGACCTTGCCAAATAATCACCCATCAAGAGGAAGCTGTGCTGAGTGTATGCAGACAGAAGGCAACAGCAAATCCTACATAATGAGTTAAATTCCCTATCAAAGGTAGAACTCCATCTGCTTCCATCCTTTCACTTAACAGGCAGTTGTTCAGGCATCGACAGTGGCTTGATCAAGGCTTAGATTGACATCACTGGCTTCATGCATGCATAGCACTGCAATCAGCACATCAACCCCAACCAGCACTTATATTTAAAACTAAGACTGCAGCAACAACCAAACTTTTCAAAGAACTGCAGGAGACATCCCAAATCAGCCTGTAATTCTTTCTGTTTCAGAGCATTTTCATGTATGAACTCAAGCTCTCCTTGCCTGCAGTCTTGGAGAGGGTTGGTCCCACAGTCACTTTCATTTGACCTTAGAGCATGACAGCATCAAAAAAGCTTATGTAAAGTGAGTGTTCTCAGGAATACGTACCATCTGTCATAGACTGACCCAGGAACTTGGAGCCTTCCTCAGAGCTCCTTTCCCCTCCTTCTTCATCTGCCTGTTCTTCTTCCACCTTATTGTCATTCTCAGACCGATACACTATTATTGACTCAGGGCGGGACTCTTTCTTCTTCTTTTTCCTCCGGTCCATAGTGGCTTCCCCATCAAAGGTGACAGTGGTTGCCACAGCCCTTCTCATTGTGCCGCAGTGAGGGCTCTGGCCTCCAGACTTGCTGTCTTTCTGCATGGTCTCCTCCATCCCGCTGCTGCTCCCAGTCACCTCACCTGGCATCTTGTAGCACCTGTTTCCAATCCAACAGCACCGATCCTGCACTTAGAAGTCATTGATTAACAATGGTCCCATGGATGCTTTGTTCTGGTAAGGTGTCCCACTGCTGATATCCAAACTGTGCGCTCCATTCCCAGCCTAAAATGAGAGAGAAGGCTGAAAAAGTGTCTTTATCTTACCAAACAGAAAAGACTGGCAGAATTTTCCTAAGAAGGGTTACTTCCAACTGGTTTAAATGTCATCTGAAGATCCCTATTACTGTACTGAACATCAGTTCTCTTATATAGATACATGTTTTGTGGTATCTAATCTATCTTGATACTTAGGGTCCAGTTTCACCACAACAAACCAAAGCTAGAGGAAAGAGTATTAACATTTATGAGAAGAGATTAAACATGGCCAGCTTACTGGATAAATTTAACATTCCTCTGCGATGCTAGAAACAAAGAGAAGACAATAGTTTTGGCCCAAATATATCAGAATAAAGGACTGAAACCATAGATGAAAAAGAAGCTGACTGATTTAAGGGACTGGCCTAGAGACAACTGCAACAGGAACACTGTGCTTGTCCAGCATTACAACAGCTCTATTGGTGCCAGCCTTTCTCATTTTGAGCATCTAATGATTCACTCACTCCCCTCTGCAAGGATATTACAAAAATTAATCAAATTATGTCAAAATGAGTGATGTTTCAAACTTTAACAATTCAGCAATATGTAGCGTTGCCATACTTTAAAAATACAGAATATACAGTGGACTTAAAGCAAAATTATTATTAAGATGACTTTGCTGGAGAGGGAATTGGGAACCACAGCAAATTCTTCTGATTGTGCAGAGAAAACAACACAAGTCTTCACAAATCTTTTTAACAAAAATATATTTTTGCTCCTCATTCAAGCAAAGTTAATAGCAATATTAAGTGAAACTGTCATTTATGGGAAAGCTGCCTAAGTAAAAACCACATAATTAAACATGCATCAAGGCAGACAAATTCTGCTCCAAGAATATGGAAGAAGGATTAATGGTTCTCAGATTTCATAACATTTAAGAAACTGACTGTGCCAAGTATTCATGAAGCATTTAGGTACAAATCTGAATACAATGAATAACATTTTAACAACTCTGGAGAGCTGTGTTGAACATTTACATGATCATTTGTATTTAAAAGAATGCATCTGACCAATAATTAAGGTTCTACCTAGTAATTGAGTCTTTCCTTTAACAGGAAACTGAGAAACACAGGTATCATAGTTTATAGCCCACACAATGCTGGGGAAATGGTTTTACTTGAATGGATGATAGAAAAAAGTTGAGCATTTTTTAATTTGGCAGTATGGTCCTGGTCTTCTCACAGATAAGATTTTGCTGGTCTGTTTTGAAATTTTGTGCAGAACTTTAGATCAACTATTTGTGCCTCCTACGCTCACACTTACACACACCACACCCACACAAAACTTCTAATTGCATCATTTTAACACCTAAGACTGTGACCATTTGGGTCTATGGAGCCTTGAGGAATTCAACAATTCAGATTATTTTTGTGCATTAGAGAAAATAAATCTTCCATGGTAATTGGAAGACACATAAAATGGACTTAAAACCCTCTCAAGATTCAGCATACCCCAGAAGCCAAACTACTTCTAAATCACTGGGCAGATAGTATTTTTAGTTCTGCAGCATGGCTGGAAAGAGTCTGTTTAGATTGCCATCACACCTGCCATAAAATATATATGCCTAAATTAGCAGACATACTGGAAAACAGAAATTCACGTAAGCTTTTGTTTGTTAGTTTTTGTTTTGTTTTGTTTTGTTTTTTAATGCCTTTAGGGGTACATGGAATGAATTTATACTATGGAATAAACTCACTCTTTGTAGTAAGTTCGTTCAGGAAGTATGAGAGGTGCTAACATTTTTGTCTGAAAATCAGCTGTAAAACTTCATGTTTTGCATCTATAAAACCCTGAAATTACTTGATTGAGCCTAATGAGCCCCTGAGACAATAGTGAGATTCTGCTTCCAAAAGTGAAGAAAACAGGCCTGGAAACAGAGAAAGCAAAAGCATCACTTCTGAAATAATCTACTAAAAGTCTGGAGACACAGAAGTTGATTAGATTCCCAAAGTTCTGGCTGTATTTCCATGTTCAGTCCCTACTGACTTGAGAAGGGGATGACTTACACGTAACATTTAAAAATAACACAAAGCTACAGGCAGAGTTGTAGTTGGGTTTTTGGTTTTTTTTCCTTAAAGTTGATCCAGCTGTGGCCTTGCTTAAACTCACAGTGGATGACAAGCTAATGTCAGTTCTCAGTGTGATGCCAAAGCCCAAAGGACTATGTCAGCCATGACTGTGCAAGGTGATGTCCCTTTTGAATCTCTCACAGATAGGCACTGGCAATCTGTGTCCTGTTCTTGTGGTCACCATGCAGACAGAATGCTGATTAATGACAAGAAGATGCCTATGATCCCCAAGTTGTTTTGCTATGTCTGATGTTCCCACCCCACTAAAGCAGCTACCACCAGGACTAGAAATACCTCCACAGCAGGGTAATCTGAGAGTGGCAGCTCAGTTTCTCCTCTTGCTGATAAAAGGAGAGGGAATGGGCAATGGGGGACAAGCCCCTAACAAGTGCTGTTGCTGTGGCTGAGTCAAAGCCCTTGGGATGAGGAAGTGAAGGAGCACAGATTATTCTGTTTAGGCACAAGAAGGTAAAATCTGATGTCAGTCTGTCTACATCAAAACCAAAAGCACGTAGGAGATCCTTGTGATCTAGCAGAGGAGGATGCAGCAAGATAAAAAGCTGAAAGATAAAATACAGGGCAGACGTTAGGTAGGTGTTTTAACAAAGTGAGTAGGTGTCCCTTGGTATACATCACTGGGTGATAAACTGTCATGGGAAACTTCCAAATCTGGACTAGCTATCTTGGCAGAATTTTGGTCATCTGTACTTGACCAGAAGAGGGGAAGTCCTCTGGTTTGCATTAGGAAGCAGTCAGACTGAAGATCACAAAGATCCCTCCTGATCTTGTGTCTGTTCTCACGGTACATGTTTATTTTTCTCTCATCTGTTTCCCAGTGAAGAAGCTGGAATTACCCCCTGCCAGCTGGTCCAGAACTTCCAAACACAGCACTTCAAAAAGTACCACCATCAGCCCCACATCCCATAGTAGTGCTGGTGAGCTGAACAAGTTCAAGCCTCAGTCCCATTTTTCCCAGGAATATTTTCTCTGTAGTTGCAAACAAGAAAGGGGCTCTTGCAGAAATCACAGTAGTGTACACAGAGCTTAATTCTTCTCTCTTCCTTTTCTTTACAGCTTCTAAGAATAAGGCCACCCTCAGCACTACACAGCTGTCCACAGCACCAGTTCCTTCAGCCACACACCAAAATCTTCACCCCTTAAAAGCCTTGCTGTGGAGCTGAAACATTAACAACTGCTGTGCATCTCACAGTAGTGATGCCTCCCACGTGCGAGCACAGGGGTAGACAGGAATCTAACTGTCCATGGTAGGGAAGAAAAAGAAATTGTCATATTTCAGAGATAGCAAGGAGCAGTTTATTAGCCAATTTGTTATTAATCTCCATATGAAAACAGATGGAGAACCCTGGGGAGGCTGTTCTGCAAAATCACTCTGTTAGAGTAATTTTTAGAAGCACAGTCTTCCGTTACTATGCAGGAAACCTACGGCTGGTTATGCTTCCTGTGACAGTAATAGTCTTTGACACACAAAACAGAAGCCTAAAAGCTTGGCCTTGCACCATTTAGGTCAAAGGAAGCTTCTTCCATTGGTTTTCAGGGTTTGATCCTGCTGCTAATAGAAGAGAAATTATCTGGTTTGAATGCAGACAGGAAGGAAGAGCCTTCCTGCAAGCTAATAAAATCCTTGATCTTAAATCCCTGCTACAGCACAAGTCACCTTTTTATGACTGCTCAGAGCAGACATGAGAGGAAAAAATGTAGACGGTAAGCTGTAAGGAGCACAAATTTTTATTTTTATAGTCACATAAAATGTACAACACATAAGAAGAACTGGCACAGTGTCTTCACTCACATCATGCAGGGGTTGTCTGAAGAAACAAAAAAACAACCTGTGCTTTAGAAGCACTGTGATTTATGCAGGATGGGGAAGAGATGAAGGAAAATTTACCCCAGAGACACACCTTGAGAGAGCTTCCCAGCCACAGATCTTCCTTTGCTTGCTGCTTTTACTCCATAACCTGTGCATCCTCGAACCCATCTCCACTCAACCTCACCTCTGATTCTGTGCATGTGCATGTGTGTGATTTTGGGGATGCATGTTGCCCAAAGGATCTTTTCCAATCCCTAGTATTTTTAAAGGAGTTATCTGCTGGCAGACTGTACACATGAAAAATAGGTGGTATTAGATGCATCCAGCAATTCAGGACAGATCTCTCTGTCGCCAGCCAATCGTGTTATGGTGAAATGCATTGGCCTAATGCAGAACATGCAGCCCCTCGGCCCCAGAAAAACATGTGACAAGACATATATAAGAAAGCACATTTAATTCACATATTATGTAGGAAAAGAGCCAAATGGTAGGGCTCCCTCCACAGCTTTGGATCTGTTTTAAGTACGTAAATAACTCCACATTATCTTTCACATATGCATCCTCATCTGCTAAAACAGAGGATGTCTATTTCCTCTTTATTTCATGGTGAAATAGCTCAAACTACATTGCACAGTTACTTGAAACTAGCAAATACTCAAAGGCTGTGATGAATGACATATTACAAGGTGAGGCAAGAACAGCTCCTCCCTATCAGTACCAGGGTCTGTGCAGCTTGTGGTGAGCTTGATAGGGGGATTGATCTCACTGAAAATAATAAAATGTTATTTTTAGCCATACAGATTCTTCACCAAGCAGCTCCTTCTACAGGAAGGAATGTCTAAGGAAGGAGGGAAAAACTACCCCTCCTGGCAATGGCCGATTTCAGACTGCATTAAGTGTCTGTAGAACAACAGCAAGAAACACAAGGTTTCTACAAACACCAAAGTTCAAAGTTCGCACCCATCTTTCCCTCCCTGCTTAATCCACAGGCTTCCAAGCACTTTCATTTTTTGGAAAGAGAAAAAAGAAAAATGACCATGCTCTGGATGTGCATCCGAGCAGGAGCAGCCCTCAACCTGGACTGCCAAAAGCAAAGGATGGCACTGAGCAGCCGCGCAGAGGGGATAACACAGTAACGTGACTCAAGTCACCAAAAGCTTCGCAGGTGTTGGCCAGTGAAGCCTCCTCTATGCCTTCCCCTCAAGAGCAGAGGGTGCTGAAAGCTCAAACTAAGAGCAAAGGGAGGCATGGGCAAGCACCATGATTTCTGTTTCTGGGCAAGCACTGACAGACCCAAGTTTGCCCAGTCCCTCCAGTTTATTACAGGCACACAGCTCCTGCCTGTTGGCAGGTGCCATTAGTGCCAGCACCACACCACGAGCCAAACCTGCTGTGGCCAGCTCAGCTGTTGACCATCACTGGAGTTGCAGCAAGACTGGACTTGTTCGGGTGTGGATTAAGGGCTTCCTGGCTCCCAGGGCCATGCTGAATGGCTCAGGACCCCTGCTTTCCCTTCCATTCTTCCACAAGACACCCAAATGCTCGCTGGCAGCATTCTACAGATACAGACAAAACACCAAAAAAAAAAAAAAAAAACCNTAGCAATGCTATAAAAAAAAAAAAAAAACACCACCAAAAAAAAAAAAAAAGTGGAGAGATGCAGTCCACAGTGTCATTACATTGTTTCTGAATGACATTTTCCAAGGATATTTTTAAAAGTCAAGGACATTTTACAGAATATCTGGTTTATGAATCAGGTTTTTTTTTATTTTCCTTTGCTGTTCCGTAACTTGTCCAAATGTCACAGAACAATAACTTTATTAGCGAAGACTGGAAGACAGCACACAAGAATAGCTGAGCATTTTTATTTTATATTAAATGGAATGCCCAATCAATTTCCTTGTATACCACCTTTTTTAAAATCCTCCAACTGTACTAGTCTACCTTTTTTGGAGCAAAAGCCTGAAGTGCTATCTTGCCCTCATATTCCCACTTATTTGAACAGACTGCTAGAAAAAAGAGAAATTGAGATAAAAGACACAAAGCTTCCCACTGCCTCCACATGGATGATATCTGTTTATTTATATTTATTATACTATGCTAAAAATGTCAAGGAATGGCATGGGCACATTAGCCTTTAAAGAGAACCAAGGCTTAAAAGGAGCCTGACTTGGAAATGGAAGGTTTGAAATCTTCAAAGCAAACCAAGCATTTAGATATGAGTCTTCAATAAACTCAACTGAAGTCCCTAAATTTTGTAGGAAAAAGATTTCAACTGTAGAGACATGCTTTCTCTCTTCCCCTGCTCTACCCCTCACTTCTGGATTTGCCAAAAAAGGTTATCCTGCACCTTGAAACAGCAGGTGCTCATTGCAATCCCTACTCCATCCCCCAGGTCACTGCTGGATTACACTGTGCCATAGAAACAGCTGAACAAAGTCAATCCCACCAACTTTAGTCAAACATCCTGCAGTGCCTTTAGGCTGGGATCAAGTGTAGCATCTATTTTTATTGGTATAAGACCCAACTTGTCCTTGGCTGGGATTGGAAGATGCACTAGGAACTTGCTGCATACATAAACCAGAGCTGTGTCTCCTCCCCTCCAGGCATCCAAACAGATGCCTAGAAAACAGTAACAAGCTAGGGAGTAGTACATGGAAACAGAGCTTTGAGCCCCTCACCTCCCACACCAGAGTGCAGAGAAAACACCTTCTACACAGCATATACACACGTATGTGGAACTAAGAAACGCTGGGAGTTGCTCCACAGCCATGAAACACCAGTGGTGGGTGTGAAACACCTGTGCTAACAGAGGACTTCTGCTACAGACCTGACTGGCAAGGAATGCCAGTGAAGAGCTCCAAGACCTTCATCACACAGTGCCCTCAAGAGAAGGTTTTAATGCATGCTGGACTTTTTTCTGACCTTTGCAATAACTAGAAAAAAGGAGTCTGGTTAGCACCTCAGGCTCTTTTTCCTTCCTTCCTACTCAGAAGATCCCTGACCATCTCAGTCTCAGTCCCCTGTCCTGCCCTGCTCTGTACTGGCAAGATCAAGTACCCCAGCAGTTTACTCTGACAAAATGAGGAGAAACCACACATTGAAATACCTGCAATTAGAGAGGAAGCAGTTGCAGCCATACAGTCTAATGGAAAATACAGTCAATTGTAAATCCAGTCTGGAAAGCATTACCTGAAAAATACCAACAACAAGCCACATACATCCTGTGGTTCTTCTTTAGGCAAGATATTTGGGGGCTTCAAATCAGAGCTTTCTCTGAGTAACACCTGGCTGCAGCCCAGGCCTTGCTGGAGAGCACAACTGCACAGAGAGAGAACTGGAATATTCCCCTGGGAGTGATTCAGGATTGTTTAATGCATTACACAGTAAATATAATCTAGGATATTTAGACAGTATCTCCAGCAGTAGGAATTACTTGGCTCAGGGGAGCTGTGATTGGATACAAGTCCAGATAGAGACCTGTGATGCCAGGATATTAAAAATGCAGCACTTTGAATTGCGGACAAGTGAATGCTTCAGTACCATTAGTATGGTATTAGCAGGGTGTGTAACTGTTAGAAAATCCATCTCTATACCTGTTTCAAACTGTTTGATGCTGATACTCTATAATCCTGCACCACTGTGAACTTTGCTTTAAGTAGGATGTCTGTCTTGGTATCGCCTGCATTTTTTTTTTTAATCACTGGAATAAAATTCCTAGGGATAATGATAAAAGATTGTAAAATCCTGATTATCTTCTAATTAGACTGAAATCCCCCAAGATACGGCTGAGAGTAAAGTGCCTTTCCAGAGAGGAAGTCCCTAAAAAGATGAATTGATCAGAAAGCCTGGACATCAACTGAAGCTGACCAGGAAGCTGTTCTGACACGGAAACCAGAAGCCACAAAACAGAAAGGCTCTCACTTCCTGTTGAGAGATGATGAGAGGAAAGGCAGCCTCAGGAGAGAATGTACAGACAGGAGGTGAAAGTAGCAGAGATTTCCAAAGAGGCCTGTTGCATAATCCCACAGAATGGTCCAGAGAGGTAAGGACACAAACACCAGCTTTCATTTGGTCTTGGCTCAATCCAAGCATTTCTTGTAATAGGAATGGGGAGGGAAGGAATTATTGTTGTTACACTTTTGTGTGGTTTGGTACCCCAGGAGAAGAAAGATATAAACCTGGAGCACCCGTAAGAGTGGGGTCTGGGAAAGCAGACCTCACCTTCTTGTGAGACAGCTGACCCCAAGGTTACCTCTCACAGGGTTTGGATCCTGTGGAGGTTTTTCTCCTGTTTGGAGCCATCTCTTTTCTCACATCATGTTAGTACTTAACTACTTGAGACCACCCTTGCCAGCACGGATTCTGAGCTATAGGAGGGCACAGACACCCTGAAGGATAGCATGCCATAAGGAATTCTCAAGGCAGAACATATCAGTGCCAGGATTTTTAAAGCATGGCAGCATACTGGACTGGCAGGTGTCATCAGCTGAATAGCTGAGCCATAGGCTGGCAAAGCACAACATCAGCTTTGGATAAAAGTAGCCTTTTCTGAAAATGCAGCTTTTCCTATTCATCAGAATATATTGAACTACTTCATTCAAAGCCAAGACACAATCTGGGAGCTGTAAAAACAGGAAATCTAGTTTTTCCTCTTCAATATGTAAATAAAAAAGTAGATGTTCAAGAATGATATATGCTAATCCTACAACTCCAAAGAAGCTGACAACTGGAAAAAACTACTGAAGAATTCTTTTTTTGTCATTTTGACTTTTGAATGGTTGATGTTTTAAGCGATATACCAAGGCAAAAAAGTTCAGATGGTTAACTTCAAAAAACAAAAATTAAAGACTCCGAGGCTTTAAATGTAGATTTATTTTCTTCCAAATGCAAGCTGACGTATACTGAAAAAATAAACAAAAAGTAAGCTGTCTAATCAGACGTTATTTTCTAATACATAAAAATTCAGAATCTTAATGTTAAATTTATAGAATTTAAATTTATAGAGTAACATCAATATGTAAAAGCCTTATGCTTACTGAATTTACCACTGTCAGCATGTAGTGACAGACCGACACATTTTAATGCTACCAATAAAAGAAAAGTAACGTTCCTTTGTGACTAGGAAAAGTACAAGCATGTGAGATTAAAATTGGTTTTAGTTAATAAGATTTTCTTCCTTTCAGCTTAAATAATTTTGAATTTCAACCACTGAGGTCAAAGCGATTCACACAAAGGTACAGTTTGAATGCTTGGTTCAAAGGCAACACATACAACAGTGAACAGAAGGCACTGCCTTGCTGAAAATGTCTGTGAGCATTGGTTATCCCAGCTCTATTCTTTGTGGATACATTTTGTACCAGACGAGGCTACCCTCCATTGAATGCCAAGGAATGGATGTCTCTTTTTCCCTCCTCCTTCCTCTACAGTCTTTATGCCTTTCCCCTTTCTCCTCCCACCCATCACTCACAGAACCATAACTCACATGTTCAACCCCTTATTTATGGCATTTTTGTGGCTATTGAGAAATTCTAGAAACCAAGCAATATATCCTGATAGGGAAGAAAAATTCTTTGATAGTGCTCTCCAGGAAGAACACGAAGTCAAGGAAGTCACATAAGTAGAAAGGCCCACTGGATTTTCCTTGGAGCCATGCAGCTCAGTCTGGACGGCAGGCAGGCTGGAATATGAAGATCTAATTCACTAGCACAGATGAGTGCTTCTCACTGGGATTAATTAATGATTGCTCTGATAGGGCCTGCCTAAGATATGTAGGACAGCCAGAGACAGTTAATAGGGATCTGTGAAGTCTCAGATTGTGAAAAACAATTAAATGGAGGGAAAAATTTTTTTGCAGTGTCACTCGCAGTGCTTCACATTTTGCCCCCAGAAAGTGGAATGCTTTCAAACACTGAAGTATTCTGCACACATCGACCCATCCGAAAAGGGCAACTATGTCTAACAGTTGCCTTATTCACCTAAGCCACCATGCAGAAATCCACTCCTGTCTTGTCACCCTTTGCTGAATGAATCTGTACACACTTCTCATGCCTTCCCTCCCATACACTTAAAAGGAGGGTATACAGTTTTAGTCGAAACACACTGAACTTCAGGATAAAGATGTTATCCTAAAATTGTCCCTGATTTAAAGTATTAAACCTTAAAACATGCTTTTGGAAAAGTAAAGACATTTGTTTCACAAATGAGAAACCCAAAACAGACTCAATGATTCTCCCACTTTACTTATATGTCTTTTTAAAAAATTTAAAACTCACTCTCTTCTCACAATAGCCAACTCTACTACGGCAAAAATAACAAGACAAAATTGAGACACACTTTCAAACGTCTCTTCTATTGAAAAGGACAGGGGAGATGCCTGGAAAGACACTGAACATGCACACATGCTGCTGGTCACATCAGCGCTGGTTAAAATCACCTGCAACGGACAAAGATGCTCTGTCACTTCAGTGTGGGACAGAAAGGAAAATAATGTTGCCTGTCCTCTGTGTCAACTGAACAATTAATACTGAGCTTACTTAGGGCCATTTTAAGGGGGCCAGAAGAGGGGGGAGGGATACCACCACCACAAAGACATTTCAGTCCAAAATTACTCTACTGCGGACGTGGCAAACGCTATCACCTCAGCCTTGACGGCCTTTTCCCTTCAAAGTCCATGCCCGGAGAGAGGTTCCGCGGGTCCGGAGCACACCAGCACCTTCCTCTGCTCCGTGACACCCTCCGGGCTTTCCACCGACTGCTCCCGGCTGGGGCTCCGCTCCCGCTGCTCCTCGGTGCCTGCCCGCGTCCACGGGGAAGGTGACCCGAAGCAGAATAGCAAACCGAGGCGACCCGGTTTGCTAGCAAACGAGCCCACGGCTGGGGGCAGGTGGGCGCTCACTGCGGGGCTGCAGCGGCGACCCCGCGGCGCCACCGGAGGCACCAATCCCGCCCGGGCGCTGCGCGGTCTCTGCCCGCGGGGTCGGACCCAGGCGGTGACGACCGTGGAGAGCCGTCCCCGTCCCCTTACCTGCCGCCCGCGGTGCCGCGCTGTGCCGCGCCGCAGGACCCAGGCGCCGCAGGACCCAGGCGCCGCAGGACCCAGGCGCCGC
>WEKY01048219.1:43760-67293 GCA_013390045.1 Picathartes gymnocephalus
AGATGGCGGCGGCGGCGGGGCGAGGGCTGCTGGCGGCCGGGCTGTTCTGCGGGCGGGTCGCCATCGTCACCGGCGGCGGCACCGGCATCGGCAAGGCCATCGCCGCTGACCTGCTGGTGCTAGGTGGGCGCGGGGCGGGCTCCGCAGGAAGCCCCGGTGGGGCAGCGGGGCGAGGCGAGGCGGGGGGTGGGGGGCGGGTGGNTGGTTTGAGGGGCCGTCAGGGAGAGCCCGCGGGCTGTGCTGCGTTTTGGGACCTGGCGGCGCTTGGGGCCGGGGTGCGAGGAGCCCGTGGGTGGGACATTGTGACAGGGTCAGTGAATAGCAAGAGGCACGAGGTGAGGTTGACGTGGGACTGCGTTTTGGCTCGCAAAACACTCGCTATTTTAAACAGAGGTCAGTGAGGTTATGTTAAACCAGGACCCTTTCTCTCAGACTCTCCCTTCAGTGAGTTCTCATCTCACTTTAACTGGAGGATTAACGAGGCTGTTGAACCTTGAGCCTTACAGAGCAGTATCATTGAACCGCTGCCCGCACAGTGTCATATTAGAGACGTGGTGTTTCTACCAGTACCAGCGGTTTCAGAAACATCCTGAAATTGAAGAACATCTTCATCGTGCTCGGCGTAGGTTTTCTCCCACGCTGAATACAGAGAAGTGGTAAAACCTAGAGTGAAAAGCAGTCTCCTGACTTTCTGATGTGAGACCAGGAGAGGTAGAAATGACTCCTACAACCACCTTGCAACACCTTTCCTGCATATTTCAACATCAGTGCTAGGGATCATCGGCATCAAACTGGGTTTGGATAGTTTATTGTCATTATTGGATTCAGCGCCTTCAGAATACTAACGCTACTGTTACATCTCTCGGTGTCACACTCCCGTGGTTTGCATTGTTGGAATGTGCACCACTGCACTGCATAGTAAAGAGCTTTCTTTGTTAAGGCTGTGCTGGGAGACATCTCTGCCTCTCCTGGCCTTTGTGCCTCAGCTTTCCGCTTGCTTTGTGGAGCTGAATGGAGGATTAGTTCTGTTACCTTTGTATTGCTGGGGAACTAAGCTTTTTTTTTTTTACAGGTGTCCTTATATGCTTCTTTAAAGAGGTGCTTTTTAAGCATCATCGCACTGTTGGTTGGTGATGTTACCCAGTTACCTTAAAATTGTGCCTTATTTGATCTTTGCTGTTTTTCTCAAACAAAATACAAATAACAGAAGTGTGTCCATAACAGCCTAAATAGAACACAATAGAAAAGAAATCTCTACAAAGCACATGAGAAAAAATGAAGAGCTATACAGGGCTCAAGACTGACTGACTGAGAACTTTCCTTACCTGTGACTTACTGGTTACTCCTGACAAGATGATCTGGAACTATTTCCATGTATACCCTGCACTTTAGGTAAGGGAGTCTGGTTCTTACAGGCATAGGAGCAGTGACAGATAACGGGCAATGATGTATATTGTTTTTATAACCAGTCTCCTTTGAGGCTTTCTGGGCAAATTTAAACCTTTTATCTGGAAACTTGTGCCCGTTTCTCTGACCCATCAGGAAATGGTCTGGTCATTCTTTGTGAAGAAAATTAAGTGACGTAATGTCAGCTTGCACAGTAGGTACCAAGTGTTCCTCAGTGATTAGAATCTTGCCCTCTCCCAATTAGTGTAGTTAGCAAAAATATAGTCTTTTCCTGGACCTTTTTCTATATCAGTGTGTGTATTAATAAGCACTTAAGTTGATAAATACAACTGGGCTACTGTGATTCAGTATTTTATGTTAGTTGGTAATTGTGTGTGGCATTTTGTGAACTTTGCATTAGTTAGGTGGTTGTGCAGGTGACTGGAGTCCTTAATTAAAAAAAAAAAATCAGGAGACCTCAGACTACTGTCTTTATATATGGTTTTAAGATTGCCAGTTAAAGGTGAAGCTACTATTCCTAAGGATATGTAGTTGCAATGCTTCCCTCTGGAAGAATTAAACTCTATTTTTAATTTTTTAAAAATATTTAGTTTCACAAGAGAGCCTGAGTCAAATGAACAGCTTGCTGCTCTTTCCTCCCACAAGTTATTTTGAGTTGATTCTGGAGATTGCTTGATCACATGAGAGGCCAAATTCCACTCTGCAACAGAGGGGAAAAAAAAAACCCTTACACCTGGCAAGATGTTAACTTTTTCTTTTTTTGACTGGTTGGTTGAGGCTGGTTTATGTTAAAGCAGATGAGCAGCAGACCTGATATGAAGAAGGGATTACTTCTGCTGAAATGCTAAGATTATGGAAGGAGCAAACTGGGAGCAAGACCTCCTTCCCTGCTTGGCATGGAAGCTGGTAATTTGCTTATCCATTACATGAAATTGCATGCCTGCTGGATTTGCACTAGGAATTAATTTGGTGTCCTTTGGTTTAGTCTATGTAGCAGCAATTGCTGAAGCCTTAAATCTGTCCTGAGTCCAGTGGTGTGACAGAAGAAATTAGACTGGTTGTAGTGGGAGTACTTGACTTAAATTTGGCACCTGCATTGTTTTTTCTCCAAATGCTGAAAAAAAAAAAAAAAAAAGAGAAAGAGTACTTGAGCTCCTGCCTATTTTTTTTCCTCGCCTTTCTGCAGCTAGGATTCTGCAGTGCCACAGGGAGGGCTCTGTTCCCACTGTCTGTAGTCTGCAGATAGGGATTAATCTTGTGAGGCTATTATCCTTTCTTTCAGCCTCTGTAGAGTTAAAAAGCAGACCATTACATTTACTTAGTGCTAGTCAAAATTACAGCCAGTGGTACAGGAAGATTATCTTTGTGGTTTTAGAAGCAAGCATTTTTTTGTAATCAAGACCTGCTGAAACATCTTTAAATCATTTAATTGATAAATGGGGCAGCTGTGAGCAGAGGCAGCAGAAGTGATGTCTGAAAGCTGCTTTGCTGATTCTGCAACTCACAGGCTATCTTCCCTTCTGCAGGAAGGAGAGGAAATCTTGTGGACATTTTTTTTTAATTGCTCTTTTCCTGGTACGCAGGGATCTTGTTGCTAAGAAGCGCCTGACATCAGTCATTCCTCTCTCTTGTAAGAACTTCAACACTGTATTTTCTAGTCAGTGACTAAAAAAGGCATATCCTACAAGGTATCTCCGTGATGTTACTAAAAAAAAAAAATAGCATAATCGTGTTTGCTGAAGGATGTTTCATTTTGTCTCTACAGGTTGCAATGTTGTTATTGCCTCTCGTAAATTTGACCGATTAAAAGCTGCTGCAGAAGAACTGAATAATAGATTTGCTTCCATAAGTCCTGCCCAAGTGACTCCCATAGAGTGCAATATCCGCAAAGAAGAGGAGGTAAAGATTAGTGGTCTTGTTCTGCGGCTTAATATATCAAAAGCACATTGTGTATATAAATGCTCATATCTCCAAAGATCTCTGGTCTTCTCAAAAGTAGCTTAGATCAGGGGAAAGGTGGAGCAAATGGATCTGGATAGATGTGCTCCCCAAGCAGACATTTGTTAGCCACCTAAGCAAAAAAGCATTTGTAAATATTGGCAAATACTTTTCTGACTGTGCTTATCTATTTCAGATATGTCTGGGAGATGCAGGCCTTGGGACTGGCATGTTCTACAGTGAGCCAGAGCCCACTTAGCATGATTCTTTGTCACATTGCTGTGACAGCAGTGAGGGGGTGTAAACTTGTGAATATGGAGACCTCAGAATAGTTCCTTCAAACAGGAAGGCATAGCATGGAATCCGAGTGCTTGGGACTTGATACAAGTGCCCTGCGTTGTCAGTTTGGCTTTTAGTAAAGCCAAAAAACCCCACAGATATATAATACCTTAGCCATGTTTGAAATTTTGGTTACAGTTTGAGGCATGCCTCATTGTGAACTCTGTCACTATTCAAGTTGATTCTTAAATTTTTTCTTTGTATTACAAAAATTGGAAGATCAAGAGCAAAAGTACATAATCCAGGTTCTTCAGAAGTCTGCATGTACCTCCTAATTTTTTATCTCTGTAATTAAGTATTTAAAAGTCCAGCTTCAGGTTGGATTTTTAACTTTCTGAAGACAGCTAGAAAATCTTCCAGTAACCACTGATTGCTACATTTTTCTAAACCTCTCAAAGTCTCTCTTAACCTAAATTTTAATGACCTTCAGTAGCTATGAAGATTCTGGAAATATCCTAATATACAGTCATAAAAATAAAAATTTTTCCCTTGTGGAACAGTTCATGCCATAAAATATTTATAGTGATCTGCTCAGACTTTCTCTCATGAAAGACATGAACCCTGGGGCTGTGCAGTATGTCACTTCACCTACCAGTGAATTTTAGATTTGTATTTACTGGCATCAGCAGTGCAACATAATAGGTTATGGCAGATATCAGAGGGCAACTTGCATGATTAAAGCTACAGGAAAGAAAAGAAGTAGAGAGGTCTGTTTTCAGGTCTGTTTCTTGCAGAAAATACTCTGGCATGGTTAATAAACTTCTGCAGGTGAATCTTATTTCTGTATGAGTCTGAAATAGATTAGAGGGAACTGCAGCATTCTGTGAGGTGGTATTGGGCTTGCTTGGATGGTGAAATGAGGTAATCTCCACTAAACTACCATTCCTTCTTTGTTTCCTTTTTAAGTGTGGCTAAATACCTATTTGACAAAACAGACTTAAGTGGCTTTGGAAGTTTTTGAAGGTGCTTTTCAAGCCTTTATGATGCTGTATAAAGAGTTTAGGCATTATTCTGTGTTATGAGTAGCCATACTGTTGCTTGAAGAAACTTCTGTCTTTGCTATTACCTTGCAGTTTTATCACAGAATTGTCCTGTTTACAGTTTAGTTTTAAACTCTACCCATTTACAGACACATCAGAACTTTCCTAGAACTTTTCATATGATATTAGTGAAGCTTCTATTGGATGTCTCCTGCCAGTGGAAGTTCTCTTCAACCATTGTCCTTTCATGTCTGTTTCTATTGAAGAGAGTCTTGAGAGGAAAAAGGCAGATTAAACTCTAGTCTTGAACTTTTCAGTCATTGATTTAGATTTATAGTTTAACTGACTTCAGTTCTCCAGCTGCTCTTATTTATTTCTGTTGAAGTCCTATTTAGAAAAAAATTGCTATGTAAATTTCATAAGCCTTTTGCTGAAGATCTGAATAAGGAATGCAATTTCTGTTACATGTTAACCTAAGAACATGTGTACTGTTAAATATTTCTCCATTCCAGATGCCCATATCCAGGACCAGATTTTTTATCGGTTAGAGACATCCTGTGATTTTTGTTCTTTTGCTTGTGCCTTTCTGGCTCTGTTCTCTTCTGTTAATGCTGAGATTCTCAAAGATTGCTAAAATTTAATGTTGGACCAGTAACTTCTGTTTTCAGCTCTTAAATTTGTAGTGAGGATAGCACTTACTTACACTTAGGTGCTTTGGTTTGTAAGTTGAAACTAGATAAACTCAGATTAACAATTGTTAAAACTTAGTTTTTAGCAGTGTGTCAGAACTGAGGCATATGGCAGATTTTCCACAACCCACCTGCTTACTGTTGCTTATTTATTATGTTTCCTAGAGTATCAATGGTGAAAAGTACTTTTTTCCTAATTTGCACTTGCTTGCTTTGTGGAAACTAGAGGAAACACACCTTTCGGCTTTTAATTCAATTCAAAGAGTATTGTACGTTCACTTTCAAAACCTACTCCATTCTTAACTTAAAATTTAGTGCCTGGAACTTGGAGTCATAGGAACAGGAATCAGTAAAAGATGTCGTTAAGGATTTTTCTAGCCTAGAAGGCAAATACTGAGTAGAGGCAACACAGTAATTTAGCTCACTTCAGTGTTTTCACAAATACAGGAAGAGCTTCCTGTTACAGTGGAAGAGGGGATGAGAGGGCATGTAAACTTTTGGGTTTCCTCACAAAAGAAACAAGACTTCTGCAACTGTGTTGGCTCCGTATGCAACTCATTAGTAACATTACAACTCATTGTTCACTTTCAGCTTAGTGTGAGTGGAGAGTATTTACCTCAGAAATCACAGGAGCACCTTGTTGAGTAGAGAGGAACAGTCTCTGCAAGAATTCCATGTCAGTCACCACATCCTCCTTCTTAGGTCTTATACTAGGTACCAAAGAACATGTGCAGGAGAAAAGCATTATAAATGTTTCAACAGGAAAAAAACCTTAGGAGTTCAAGCCCCCTTAGATGTCAGAAGTGATCTATCACAAGCTTCAAAGCCCAGGAAGTTTCATGAAGAACTACATAATTCATTTAATATATCATTCTCTCTGACATCTCACTGAAGTTTTTGTAAGAGTAAATCTTTGTTTTAAAGGAAGCCACCCTGATCACCTGTACGAACAAGCCATTTGTTCTTGTTATGGAATGCCATTTCTTTTATCCCTCCTTCTCCATCAGTTGTTCTGCATTTCTCTAAAGGCCCCTATGAATTTTGTCCTGGTTTTAGTTTTATAAATTGGAGGGATGGACTTTGAATAGGGAAAATTTAAGAAAGATGAAGGTACTTTCAAATTGCCAGACGACTATTTTTTACCTCCTATTGCAGATCTTAAAGTAACTGACCTGCTTTGAAGATGACATGGTTCATGCCTTTGGATCTGTGAAATTCAAGTATTAGAAGGTTCATTCCTCATTATGTAGTCCAGTATGTTTGTCAGAGTTCTTTCTGGCCTAGGAAGAGGCAAAGAAGATGCAGTGGATTAATTGCTGCAGAAGCTTGATGGCAGATATCATGGGAATAGCTTAATGAATTCACATTTTTAAGTCTCTAAATCTTCATCTTCAGAAGCCCTTTTGCTTTCTAGCAAAGCTTACTTTTTTTTTTCATGTGCAAGAAATAATCTTGCTTGATGGAGGATTTTCAACCACTGTGTAACCTGTCAGGCTTACTTTTGTCATGAGTTTCCTGCTGCTTTTGACTAGTTTTCTATTGAGTGTTCCGTAAAGGATAAAAAAACCCCTGTTTTATTTCTAAAATGGCAGAGTAGAGGGTTCTGGTATAAGAGGACCTGAGGTTTCTCTATTCTATCATCAGAATATATTTCCATATTCTGTCATGGGGCCTTATCCTGCAGCAGCAATTGTGCACTTGTTCCCTTTTCCTGTAGCTTGGAGTATATATAGTGATAGATGTTGCTTCTTGGTGATTATGAAGCTGAAGTGATTTTTATTGTTTTCATATTTCCTGGCACTGCCCTTATAATGGTGTTGAGAGCAGATAAGTTTGCTCTTGCTGAGATGCAAACCAGACAGCCCTGTGTGCATGTGTATCTTTATCTCTTTTTGCATCTTAAATTTTGAGCTACAGCAAAATCTGTTGACAGGGACAAGACAAGAGGAGTGAATGCCTGAATTAAGGGGAGGAAAGGAGAGAGAGACAGAGACTAAGCAGATAATAGCCATAAGCCACAGATGCAGCAGTGTCCTATCAATCTTCTGAGGCTACCACCTTCATACAGGCCAAGTTTCAAGTATCCATGGGGTGGTCACAGGTGCCATTCCCATAACTTGGGGTGATGTGCATGAGCAGTTGCTTTCTTTCCCACAGTAGGCACTTTTGTCCGCATGCATTAACCAAGATGTGCTAACCCAATCTTACCTCTGCTAGGCTTGGAATGAATGCTTTCCTGTTGCAAATTCCTCCCTTCTGTGCTTCTCTCAAGTGTCACAACACACACAGCAACGGTACCTGAGACTCTAGTTAGCATTGTTATTTGAGAGGGCTAAACCCCCGAAGCACCTCCTTCTTAGCACAAAGTTCCTTCTCTCGAGTCTCTCCCCTCAAGCTGAAACCCATTGGCTTTTATGTTAATACTCCTCCTCCTGTTGGCTGGGTGTTGATGATACTCAGCTGGAAATAATTCTGAGTGAGCAGTAGTCTCTCCGGCTTAGCACAGGTGTTGGCTTCCACACTCAAGTTCCTGCTTTGGTGACTTATCATCTTAAGGGAAGTTCCTTTTGTGGCCTTGACAGTGTTTTGAGACAGGCAACTGTACTCTTTAAATCCTTACACTTGTAAAGTCTTTTTGCTGTACTCTGTACACAAACATTTTTTTAACTGGCACCTAGATAAGTAGAAGTTTGCATGCCTAGGTAAGTGGAAGATAAAACCTTGTGTTTCTGGTAGGCCATAGGTGTTCTTGAAATCAGCAATTCAGAATTCTGTTCACAGTATCTCCTTTCCATTCTTGAACTCCAGCAACAGAACCTGCTGCTGGACCAGAGCCTGAGGGTAAAATCTGTCACTGGGACATCAACAAGATGACTTCAGACAGACTCAATACAGTGCTACTTAGCACATACCTTGTGTCTGAGTTCACTAGCAGCTTTTCTTTTCCAATAAACTTTATATCTTACCATAGGCTCAGTTGGTTTATAAATACTTAATGCCTGTCTGTGTGAAGCCTGTAGTGAAAGACTGTGGCTTGGTGGGGAGTTGTGGATAAGCGATTCCTGTTGTTGTACCTTTAAATAACACAGCAGTAACACAGTAAAAATACCTGTTACCACTGTGCCAGAATGCCTATTAGTTCTAGCCACCAAATCACAAATCTCTAACACTCTGTAGTGGGTTGTTTGCCTGTGTGTTTTACTCACTCAGGGTGACCCGTGAATGCATGTGGACAATTGTCCCTTTTCCCTGAGTCAGTGACTACTGTCATCTCAGTTATCTGTGAATATGTGCTACTGCATAATACTTCAAAGTTGCAGTCACACACAGAAGGTGCTTATTGCAGAGCAACAATCTTCTGGTTATGTCCGAAGTGCCTGGTTTTGTTCTTTTCTGTCTTTTTCAGAGGAATGTCTTAAACTAGGAGCTTTACCTCATGCAGCTTTGCTTTGCTTTCCAAGAGAGTCTTTAATAGCTTTTCTAAGAAGTTCTTTTCAAGTGGATTTTCTAATTACAGCAATGGAAAAGAATCTTCTTGCATAGTCACTATGATTTAAATGTGTTCTACCAGACCCTCCTTCTCCCTGTGCTGCTGGCTGTTGTCACTGTGTTTTCTGTAACTGGGAGGAGGAGCATTGCAGTGATGCTTTTTCTTCAGCACAGAAGACTTTGTGAAGATTGCTACAGTTGGAGCCATCTGAGCTGTCACGGGAGAGCCTTCTGGCCTTTCCTGGCTTTCAGAAAGCAAAACTGATATGCATTTGTTGTTGTTGAGTTTTCAATTTTTTTTCCCCTGAGAATATGGTGCAACAAATAGGAACAACAACAGTTCCTTAAGTGCAACATATGAACCATTTTGTATTGATACATTATAGCATGTAACATAAATTTTTTCCAGCTGTTGAAAACTTCCTTTAATGTCTCTTCTCAGTGGATTTTTCTTGTTAATTTGTTTTCTATCTTTTCTTTTTATGATTCTTATTATTTTTCCTTCTTTCTCTCTCCTTTATCTTTCCACAGTCTGAATAGCCTTAGTCTGTTCAAATCTTCTTTTACCAAAAGCATTTCTGTTCCATAAATGAACCCATATTTCAGTGACTTACAGAGAATAATATTCAAAGCAGGATTCTCAGACTGACAGGGAGAAGAGTTTGATATTGCTGAGCAAAGCATAACTTTTGCTGCCTAGCCAGACATAACTTTCCTTTGCTCACAACAAGAGAAAAGTAAAAGCCAGAATGTCCTTGTGGCTGTTCTCGCAAGTTATGGGTTTGGGACTGCTGTCACAGATGTTTTGGTTTTCTGGGTTTTTTCCTCACATCCCACAACCTGCAGTGACTAATCTGAGGAATAAGATGACGTTCAGAATTTGAAGATTGGGTTTAGGTATCAAAATTATTTTCTTAAGGCCTTTTTTTTTTCTCAGAAGGCACTAGTTTTTCAGTCATTATGTGTTTGTTTAGGGTTTTTTCTTTCAAGAGGTGCATCCTTACAGGATCCATACTATCCTGTTAAACCATCCTGCACTGTTAGCAGTAAAACATGTAAGGCAGCTATTCATGAGACTGAGTCAGTAACACTCATTGTGAGATACAGATAATGCATTGCTTGCACTTTCTTTTGTCTCTGATGTTTTCTACTGCTAACTCAATACAGAGAAAGGCTGATTGATATCCTTCCTCTAGCCCAATCTGTTTGAGTGGCAGCATTGTTCCACCTGTTTAGTGCTTTGGGTGTTTTTTTTATTCTGTGTTTTACTCTGACCACAAACGCTAGATTAACTTTTTATATATGCTTGAGTAGGAATAACTGATGCATGGTATCTAGTTATAATTGATGATGTAAGCAGGAAACAGTCAAGTTGTCCCATTTCCTGTTTCTTGAGATAAATATTAAATTATTAAGTTGTTGCTATGGAGTTCTTATTACTATCTTGCAATAATATTTTTGCTAAAGAAGATAACTTATATTTCCAGCATTTTTTAGACTTCTTGTTTTGTAGGGTAATTAGCCTTCTTGCTCTGTGTAAGAAGACAAGCTATTGCCAACTCATGTCAGAGCTGTAGTGAATGTAAAAAACTTCTAGATAAGGATGATAAAACTCCACAAGATGAGTTATGTGTTCTATTTTAAATGGTCAGGTATATGGTCAGATAAAAATAACAGTAGCTACCTTATATGGAACTCTTTGTAGATCTCACGTGAACATCCCCACTCTTCTGAAAAACATCAAGAGATTCTTAGTAGGTCATATGTAGTGGGCTTTTGTGTCTGTTTGGTTTTACAAATCTTCAGCAGCTTACATCTCCTTCTTCTTTGGGTGCTGGTATTTTATGCAGCACCTGCATTATACCAGCAAGGTTTCCTAAGAAAACATGGATACAGCCCAGTCCTTTGTAGCTGACTAAACCTGTCATACTGATCTTACAGCCTCTCTGAAGGCTGGGCCTCCTCTTTTTCTGTGAAAATGGCATGAGGGAGAAAATACTGTCTGAGAACAAAATTGGGTGTAGACCTTGATCAGCATACCACACTAACAAATACTGTTTCAGGTAGAAGCTTTGGTGAAGTCTACACTGAGTCTGCATGGGAAGATTGATTTCCTGGTGAATAATGGAGGGGGCCAGTTTGCAAGTCCTTCTGAAGCCATCCGTGCAAAAGGCTGGAATGCTGTGATAGACACAAATCTGACAGGGACCTTCTACTGTTGCAAAGCAGGTATGGTCTGAACATTAAGCTTTCCATGTTTATTTGTTTTTGTTTTTTACAGAAATACCAGAAGATAAGAAATGTAAAGTGTCACTAGCTTCTTCTTTTCATGTGCTTACCTGCTAGTGGATATTTTTCTTCCTGAATCTCATCCAAAGTTTTACAGTAAATGGTATATTACATTTGTTCATAAATACAAACATACATTTAGGCAAGCATGATCTGGTTAAGGCCAGATTTGAGGAGTCAGTTAACTCTGATACCCTTTTAAAAGATATAAGAAAACCACTTGACTTTTGTGACCTATGTTCACTGTGTATAACATAGGAAAATATTTCTTTCCCTTCAGGGATATAAATTTAGGCTTAAATTTAAGTATGGTATGTCATTCTCAGATAGCATTTGGAATGTGGAAATTAAAGTAATTTACATGGAAACGTGATTTCCATCAAATGCTTCTTGACAGTCATTGAGCCTTACCTGGACCACATCTGTTGCCTCACCTCTGGATTGGCAAGGATGTGGTACAAACAGCAGATTATTTTTCTAAACCAGTATGACAAATGTGTCGTGTGATTGCAGTTAACTCTCCAAATTTGGTTTCCAGTTGACAAGTTCATTTGTATGCATTTCTTCTGATATTTATAGGTTATCTTCCTCCTTCATACAGTGTACAATGCCTGGATGCAGGAACATGGAGGAGCCATTGTCAACATTACAGCTGCAGTGAGAAATGGCTTTCCTGGAATGTCGTAATATATATTTTCTTTTTACATTTTCCTATATTTTTCCACCGGAAGTTCTAACTGTTCCTAAATACTTCAGAAAGGCGTATACTGTGTAGCAGCAGAGTATAGAAATACAGTAGTTAGGTCAAGAGAGAGCAAGAGTATCACTTGGCTGTATGTGTGGGGATCTCTTATTCATCCAGTAGATGGTATCTCTGGTCTCTCTCCACCTGTTTGTAAGAAATTAAGAAGCAAGACTTGCCAGTGAAGCTTTAATTGGAAATGGCTCCCTTTTCTGTTTGGTTTCTTTTTCTCTTTTTTTTTTTTTAACTTTGAAATTGAGTTTCTGGTGAAGAAATATAAAAATATATTTTGAGCAAGTGTTGCATTATCTCTCTTTGTCCGGCGGAATATTTTCTTACTAGCTTGTTCTTCACAGTACAGAATAAATATCGAGATCAACACGGTGGAGCTGAAGCTACAGTTATTGAGTATCCCACTTTGATATATGGTTTAACTGTTATGGCAAATAGGCTGAAGGTGTTTCAGTTTGAGTTGAACTAAGAGGAAAAACAAGCTAATTCTGAATAACGGTGGAAAAATTTTCCTAAGTAACCATTGTATGTAGATGGATAGACAAAACTACTTTCAAATTAAATTGAGTTGAAACTTCTTGCAGAAATGTACTGTTGAAAAAGAAATGCCTTTACAAGTCCAGACACCACTCATGCCAAAAGTCACCTGATATGAGTTTTTTATAAGTATTAATTTTAAACATAGAAGTTGTCATGTTGCCTCAGAGTGTGCCTGGAGGTTATCTGTTTCTGGCCTCAACATATGAATAAGTTATGTTTTCTTATGTTTTTCTTAAGTTTTTCTTAATCTTTCCCAGTATTTGAGAAGCTATTGTATCTATCTCCTCTTAGTCTGTTTTGCTAGGCTAAAGCAGCTAAATTTATTCATTTTCTCTGACTACAACTGTCTACAATTCATTACTGCAGTAATTTTGTCTGCATTTGTTCAAGCTTGTAATCTTTCTGACTAGTTACCTACAGCAGCAAAGTGTAGTTCACTCTGACTCTTGTGTCTCTATCTTCATCCACCTACGGTAAGTTTTGAATAGTGACTTATTTTAATCATGTTTGTCAGAAGATTTAAACAATCTTTCAGACCACTGTTCTTCCAAGTGTTCCTTTACCTGTGCAGGCTACAGGTAGTTTTACAGTTTGAATTTCAGTTGTTTCTCTTTTTATAAGCATTCTCCTGCAGTAGAGTGTAGCTGGTCCCATGTTGCATTGGGAAAGAGATTTTAAGTATTTCTAGCAATGACAGGAAATCACAGCCTGGCTTGTTTAAACAGTGAAGCAGTGGTCAAACCTGGAAACTAGAGAGTCTCTCTCTTCCAGATGCTTGGTCCCGCCCCAGAAAACTACTCCGAATACCCTATTGAGGCTGCAATAGAATTAACATTGGACACTCTTAGCTGAGGGAACAGATGCTTCCTTTGCTTTCTTTTCTCCATAGGCACACAGGAGCTGCAAGAGCTGCAGTGAATAACCTAACCAAGACTTTAGCTTTAGAATGGGCTCACAGTGGAGTGAGAATCAACAGCGTTGCTCCCGTAAGTAATGGCGAATAATCTGATTAAAATTAGCTATTACACATGTGCATAGTTAGAGCTTTTGGACCAAAATGGATTTTTAAATTTATAACGAGTAACTGTTTGTGGATTATTTATGTATTTGTTTATTTATACTTCCCTCACTGCTTTCTTTGGACCATTTGACAGAGTTTTGTACTTTTGGATGATGAGTCAGAGGATGTGGGATAAAATTGCTTCTGCTTTCTGCTTTGACTTGGCACACTTGGCTTTTAGTTTTTTTATAGCTAAATGAAATGATACTGGTAGGAGTTGGTGACCTGTCTTACAAAGCCTTGACATAAAATTACTGAAAGCTCTGTGTTTCAGTAACGGATACATTACTTCTGAGTTCAGGAAACTTTTTCTGTTTGAGGTTCAGGTATGCTGATGGTTTCCACCTGTGTTTACAAACTTACTTTGAAAATCTCTGAATGTCTCACATAGTGCCTTTTACTATGTCTCCTACATGTTAAGTTAGTTTAGCTTTAGGCATATAAAGAGACTTTAGCATACAAAGAGACTGTAGTTGGAGTGTACCTTCTCTCAGAGAAATCATATGTAAAAATGCGTGTTTTGATTTTTTTTCTTATCAAATTCATGCAGACAGGAAACCACTATACAGGTCAGCTAAAATATGCCTGCCACATTTCTGAGGAAATAGACAGCAGGTAGAGTTGTTTTAAATAAGAGCAGCTACGTTTTGTAGTACACAGTTTTGCAGTGCTGCAGATACGGAAGTTATATAGAAGCTCTAGCCTTGACATTTGTGATCTGTTGTAATTTTCTCTTATCCACAATTTATTTTGCACATTTACTCCCTTGAAATTAAAACAGGAAACAAACTTTGTCCAGCTACTTCTACAGTCAGAATTTAACTTATGTCACAGTGAGTGTCATAAGTGAAGTGTCATATTTGTTTAAGGGATCCCTAGGAAGATCTTGCTACTATTTTTGTAGAACATCTGTATATTCTGTTGTGCCTCTTGTCCTAAAACATTTGTCTTGCTTTGTTTGGCATAGCACAGAATGCTTAATGGCGGATGTGTGTTAATCATTCAGGGAGAGGCTTTTATGTAACCTTCGTGAGACCAAATTCATCTGGAGACATGTTAAATATTAAGATCTACTGACTTGTATTTCCTGTTTATCTGTTTTTTCTGATTTATCAAGTCTTGGGGAAGTAAGTAATTAAGACAGCATTATTATGTAAATATACTTTTCAGGCACGCTAATTACCTAATGAATCATGCTGATTAGATACTATAGCACATGTCAGAAGGAGTTTTTGACAAGCAAACACTTCAGGGCTTGGGCTCTTTCAGAAGTATTTGCTAGCTTTGTCACTATGCTGGTAACAAAAGTCCATGTTGTAGTTACAATAATACTTCTGTCACCTTTGTGGACCCATCAGGTCTGTGGTAACAATACAAAATTGTTACTGCTTTGTGAGAGGAGAGTAACCTGTAGGGAATGGATATATAGAGAGGGAAGTGTGTGTTCTGGAAAAAATAGTTTCACATAAATTATACAAGTATCTTAGAAATCTTAGTCTATGCTTCATGGCTGAATTCAAATTTTGCTATTTTACTTAAACTTGAGTCCCAAAAGTTCTCTCCTAACTGGTGGATGTAAGTCTGTGTTCACATTGCCATCTTCCCTCTCAAGACTAAACTGAACTGTGTGGTCACCAGAGCAAATACAGTCATCTTTTTCTGCTTCTGTAGCAGCTAAGTAGGGAGAGTCAGAATTCTGACTGAAATGTCTGCTTCTGTAATACACAATAAATCGGTCTAGTGCTCCTACGGATGACAAGAAACTTTTGAGAACTTGTTCTTGAGGCTTTGTAGCTTCCTGCTGTAATTTAATATGAAATGCTTGTAATTCAAGGCAGCCTCTGAGTATTTTTTATACTCCACTTTTTTGTTATTGAAGTGAGAGAATTGGAATAATCAGAATTATTATGGTTGAACAGAGATGTGGCTAGCAGTCAAATTACCTTCTTGTATAAATTATACCATGCCATTACATTCAAAAACTTGTATTCAAGTGCTCTTTAGATAGTTCAATCCCACAGAAAATCAGTAATGACAAAAATTTTAGAATGATCAGTTTAAACGTGTGCAAGAGAACTTAAGTTTCACTATGCCATTTGAAAATAGGGACTGGTATTTTCGGAAACTGCTGTTGAAAACTATGGAGAACAAGGTGTAATGATGTGGTTAAAGAGCATACCAAAGGTTCCTGCCAAGAGGTCGGCTGTTCCTGAGGAGGTAATGTATTTCAGAATGCTACTGATATGCCTATTTCTGTGTCTCTATTTTGAAGCCACTTTATTATATGGACAACAAAAAAGATTTAATTTTGCACTGTGATGGAATATTTAAAAAGAAGAAAGCTTGTAGAATTGCGTGGTTGTGCCAAGTGAGAGACTTAACCAGTAGTCACTATTATACAGAAAAATTTAATTCAGCTGCGTCTTACAGCTGTAGTGTTTGATAGTAGACATTATTTCTTGAAAAAGTTGACTTCAGCAGGAAGGACTGAAAGAATGAATATTAAGGGGAAAAAATTGTATATTTAAAGCACTCTCTTCCACCAAAAATGTGCATCTTTTATAAACTGATCAACCTTTTTTTGTCTTTTTTTTTGTAATCTGATGCTGCTCTGTGACAGCTTACTGGTTTTCCTCTGTTAAATGCTTGATGTTTATGGCTGGAAGGATGGCTTTAAGGATGTTACAGTTTTCATTACTGAGTAGAAAATGTTACTATATCTTCCCTGTAAAAGTTTTCACAAGCTTCTTTGACATGAACAATTCGCAGCAGTTTAAGAAAGATTAAAATTGTCATTCTTTTGCTAGGTCTCTCCTGCAGTATGTTTCCTGCTGTCTCCAGCTGCTTCATTCATAACTGGGATAACCATGGTCGTGGATGGTGGCCAGAGTTTATACAGCCATACCCTAGAAATACCTGGTAAGAAATGGGCTACAAAAGAATGCCCTTCAAGTGACTGAAGTTGTGCAGTGGGAGGACACAAAAGTGAAATGTCTAGTTTCTCAATCAACTAAGTAAATTCTTCTATTTGTTTTCCTCAGATCATGACAGATGGCCCTCACCACCAGAAGGAAAAAACTCTGAAATGCTGAAAAAACTTCTTTCTGGCGAGTTCAAACCAAAGCTGTAAAAGACAGAGATTTTACCTTGTTACCAGTTGCACACTTGCTGATAATCTTACTTCATGATTTGGCCTTATTATTCTCAGTAATAATTTTTTTTTGCTCATATGTAACTACATTAAGTGCCTAGATTTTTGTTGGTTTATATTTAAAACTTTTGAAATGCATTGTACATTTCTCCTCTGAAAACAGTCACCCTGGAAACATTCAGCCTTTTGCGAAGGGAAAAGATATAAAAGACAAATTATCCATTTGCACGGGCATTAAAGCAATGAGGAATCCCAGCCAGAAGTTGTAGTACACGTCAGGGTCACTAGATGTCGCTGTTCTGTCGGGGACGGCAAAGAGAACGACCCAAAAGTCCAACACACAGAGTCTACTTCAGTCTGTTTTTTCTTCAAATTTGCTTGCCTTATATAAGATACATCATACAACCATATACCATTGGTTAACAATATTAACACTCTTTTAAAACTATTGGCTAATTACGAATAAGTCTAGCAAACACCAGGTGCCAGATATTTTCATTCTTGTTATGACCATTCTCATAACATAAAAACAAAAACATGATAAACTTTCACTCAATCTGTGAGAAAGTTTTCTAAGTAGACACTGCAACAAAATTATGCCTGTTTCTCTCTCTGCCCGGGCTTCCTACGTCCACAAGAATTGAATAAAAAGAATACTTAATTTGCAGTGAAGGTAGCCAAGAGGGAATGTTTAGAATTCTTCTATTCTTGATAAATTTAGGGAGAAGGTAATTTAAATCTTTTACTGTTAGTTGCATCAGTAACCCTTGGGGTAAGTGTTAGCTTTGCACTGTTTCCATTCAGCCACACACTGAATGTTCAACAATGGTTTTAAAGACCAAGTAGAGTAAGTATTTCTCTGAAAATAATTAAAAATAAGATGGAATACTGTTATTAATGTTTCAAACTAATATGGCATATCATATTGGGAATGTTTTGAATTTTTTGCAGCTATAGTGATATAATGGAGTTAAGCTGGCTGCAACTTAAATTTGATGACAGAATAAGCAGATAATAAATACAGTGATGGAAAACAGTATAGATTCAACAATTTAACATGCAGAATCTGTGATGTATATTGCAGTCCTCTCTGCAGTATGCTATACTAGTGAAGGAGAGATTTGTAATTCTTCATTTGCCAGTTAAAACACCTTCCATCCATACTATGTTATCTTACAATGTTAACAGAATTTTGTTGATTACTGTCTTTAGATGTGGTTTTTGTGAACAATGTAGAGATACCATTTAAAAACCGGAAATCTTGTAATACATCACTTGAAGAGGCTATACTTGTAAATTTTTTTATTCACTTTAACACAAATGTTCCCATGCCTGCTAATTCTAGGGAAAATATAAAAAATAAGTAATGACGGTGTTTGTTTGCTGTGAAAACTGAAATTCCTAGAATCAAATTGCTGCTGTAGAAGGGAACTTCTAATACATCATTTTGGACTGAATGTAAGAGTCTGACAATTGTTTGTTCTCTGCAAAGATGTTTGACTTTTGTGTCTTTCAGTAAAAGATATGTTCTTATATAGGTACATGTAGATTGCTTTTTCATAAAAGTGAAATAAATGCCACCTGTAGGGGGGAGAAGGAGTTTGAGCCATCATGTGTGTTCTTTCTGCTTTATCCTCTTTCCTGAGTAGCTGAACAGTCATTTATGTGGCTGTGAGAAATTGGTACAGAGATAAAGCCAACTTTTTTCAAACCTCTTGTGCTAGGTATATTTTGATTATTGCAAATATTAGTTCAGGGTACTCTGCAAGAGGATTCCTGGAAGCAAATGCACCTGCTAGATTACTAACTCTAGAAGTCTAGCCAATTGCATTCAAGTGCAATTATTTAGTTTACTAACACATTATTTCAACATTCTTAACATCTTTCTGGAAAAGAAGGTTAAACATGAATATGCTTGAGACTTGTGGCACTTACTTTCTCTCTATGTTTGACTCTGAGTTTCTATGATACATGTGCACTGTGGATTTAAAGGGAAATGGAAGTGAATGGATTACTTTTATTATATCCCAGAAAAGTTCACTGGAAGATTTGAGTACAAACTTGGAAATAATCAATTTTTAATCTTTCAAATTTCCACTTTAACTATGCTAGAGTGTGAATATTCATAGAGAGGGGAAGTTTATATGTAATGATGGTGAAATTCATCTTTCACCGCAGGAAATAATGAGAACATTAGAAAGGTGAGCATTCTCCTGTGTGGGAGACAGGTTTGGTCTGCAATTAATAAATTTCTTCACAAGTAAAACTGTAACAAACCTTTCTGCTTGTGCTGAATACAATTTCACCTTGCCTTCTTCAACTTTCAGCAAAGCAATGGATGTACTAAGAAGATGTAAGTTAGTTCTTTAGAAGAGACTGTGTGCGGTTTTTTTTAACTGGCAGGAAGTTCAAACAGACAGCATTTGTGGAGCCGTAATGTGCTCAGCTAAGTGTCATAGAAGAATATACTCAAAATACTCTAAGGGTAAATCTGGTTTAAAAATATAGAAAATACATCCTCGGAAGGAGAAGGGGACGCATTAGCGTTGTCTGCTTTTCTTTGCTTTTTCTTTTTTTCCCCAGTAATAATACCAAGGTTTCCCTATGAGCTGAGGCTTCCTGTGCATAATATTAAAATATTTATCACAATTTTAGGATAGTAACCCCCTTGTGGTAATGGTTTTTCAGTAATCACAACCTTTCTTTTGGTGAGGGGGTGGGGTGAGTTTACTTTGTTTTTGTGTTTTTCGTCTTGCACCATGGATTACATGAAATGTTTAATTCTCAGAACAGAAGTTTTATTTTGGTCTGACCTCTTTGGTCCATTTTTATGCAGATAAAAATTATTTTAAAAGTTTTGGGGCACCTTGCAGAAACCCAGTATTGTGTCAGCTGGCAGCAAGAATGTTTCAGGTTTCTGCTGTAGGGCTACAGATAATATCAGCTGTAGCAAAGCTCTTCCTATGCCAACAGCCCTTGATCAAACGGCATTGAGAGGTTAAAAGAAATGGGTGTGGTAGCAAAAACATCCTTGACCTGTATAAGATTGGGGTATCTGGAGTTCAGAGAACAGGACTTTTAAAATTTGATTTATTTTACAAGGGAGGTGAAAACAACTGTGAGAAAACAGCTAAGGAACCTCAGGAATAATCAAGGAGATTTACTGACCAAACACTGAAAATTAAACATTTGCTGCACTGTATAATTGTAATAAGCAAAGAGAAGACTGGAAGACTGTTAGAATGACAATTACATTTACCCTTCTGTTAGAAATCTCTTTTTGGTTCCTTTAGTATTTACCTCTGGATAAGCCTGTGCCTATTCTGCCTATGTCTTATCAGATATTTATTTGATGGATGAATAGGTGCTTACCAACTGCTACTTTGCTCCACTATCTGGTGTTATATCTGAGTATGTGTCATAGAACTTTACATTTGTGACAGCAGTGTAGTTTAATGAAGGGGAACTTCTGTCAATTTCTGTGAACTGCACTTGCCTTATGTTTTACAGATACTTTTTGTGTTAAGCAGAATATTGTTCATTCAGGGTATTTATTTAGCATAAAATGAAGTCTGATTATTCTGTGGGCTTACTTAGCGTAAAATGAAGTCTGTGTTGAAAAAAATCTTCATTCTTTAAAGATTAACAGTTGTCATGTTTGCTAAAGGGAGAATAGTCTGTGCAGTGTCATTCTGCAGTAAGGTCCCTTGTATGCTTTAAGATGTAAATGAACAAATACAAGGCAACCATTGCTTGTTACAAGCATTTATGGCTGTGTTTAGTCTTCTGAACAGTCACACAGAATATCCCATATAATCTTTAAGAAAATGTGCTCTGCAAGATAGTGTAATTTCATATACTCCTAATTGACATCTCCCAGTTTCCCCTTGCCATCTCAAATAGCAGCCTTGTGGTAAATGGCTAAGTGCTGCAGATGTTAGGGGAATTGTCCTATTAGTAAAGTCAACAGTGTGTGTATTCTGGGTTATTGAATATGGCCGAGTCCTAAAGGTAAATCGGTTGCTTCATAAACTTCAGTGATGGGGGTTGGAGCAGACAAACCTATCACTACTACTGCCCAAGATCCCTGATAGTATATATTACATTTTTATGAATCTTCCAGCAGTAGTTTAGGACTGTCCTCCCCAAGATATTTGCTCTTCCTTTCTTTTGGCATCAGCCTTACAGTGATGGTGCATTTGTTATTGGGTGGAAGTGGAAATACTGAGATGCAAGCACTTGTTCCCTTCTGTCACAGGAAGGCAGAGGAGCATAACAGACATGACTAGCAAAGGTTTGAAATAATACTGCTGTTTGCTTAATGCATGTGAGCTGGATTTAAATTTATAAACAGATCGTTGGCCCTCCTGCTGGCGAGGAAAGACTCTGGATCATGTTATAACATCCTGGCATCACAAACTTTACCCTACTGCAGTTCCCAGAAGAAGCCATTTTGACTTCTGTTATCTGCTCTGTCTCCAGCAGCTTGTTCCTTTGTCAGTTAACCCCTCATTTGATTAAATATATATTAAATTAATCACTAACTTACCCTTCTCTGGATGTCATTCAAAACGTGGTAATACGGTGCCATCTATAGGAAGGAGTGGCGGGGAGGCAAAGAAACGTGGAAGAAAGGGAATGATGGCATGGCTCCAGAAAGGGGCTGGTTTGTTCCTTTTTAAAGTGTTTAGAAGCTGTGGCTCTAGTGTTAACTGATACAGGCACTTGTTAGCCTTAAGCAATACATGTAGGAGGTGAGAACCTCTCATTGCAATGAGGTATTGATTCTGGAATTCAGGGAGAGCCATTCTGCCAGATTTCAGTCAATTGCTTGAGTACACTATCCTGAGATGTGCTTACTCTGTAATTTCCACCCCCATACCTCCCAACTTCTGTCACCTGTACAGGGTTTGAACTGAATGGATAAATAACTGATATACTTTATTTCAGCTCCTGTCAGCTATTTTTTACTGCTATTTTCCATATCAGCAATTACACTGTTCCTATAAGATTTCTTTTGCTCTGGTAGCATGACACATGATCCCAGAACCATGCCCCTGGGTTTGGGCTGAGCTGTGTGAGCCAGTGTCGTAAGTGCTGGTGCTTGGTGTTAATAGGTATTTTTTATCTCAAAGTCAATATTTAGCTGTTTATCCTGCTCCTCGTACTGAAGATGCTGTGATTTCAGGATTATGGCATGACAGCACTGACGCCTGTCAGGATGTACATCACCTCTGCAAGGCACTCTCGGGATGGTGCTCTGTGCGGGGCAGGCTCTGTGCAGCAATACAAAGCATCACATGGGCAGAGGAATGTGGGATGATTTTCCACAATTCTTGCTGGTTTCTTCTGCAATGAAAGAATTTTGACTTCAAAACCTACTATTCACTAACCCCTCCTCCATCAGTTAAATCCAGTTGCAAGATGCTAAAGCTGACAAATGGCCATGAAATGGAACATTAAGGCAAGGGAAACACTGGATGTTTCAAAGCTGTGTAAGCAGCTGTGGCTCATTGATTTTGCTTGATGGTGCAGGAGCATCACACGTCAGCATTTTCCCTATAGTTTAGCAGAAAAGGTCACCTTTTTAACTTGCTAGTTAAAGACTCTTGGTCATAACAAGTGTCTCATGAACACCACTGACAATTTTCCCAAGTCTGGAGCAAAGTGTCTTAGCTTTGAGATGACTATGTCTCCTGCATGATGGCTTTGGAATCAGTGATTCAGTGCCCTGTGCCTTTCTTGGATGTGCTTAATCAGTTGGTCTTCAGCACTGTCCCCTTCGGTGCCTTTTAAAAAATATTATGGTGTTTGTTTTTATCATTCTCTGCAGCCTACTTTGGTTAAAGATCTCAAAATAATCAGCTTATGGACCTTGATGGGCAATTATTTAGTTTCATATGTGGTTCCCACTGGAAATTGACACTTAAAGTTCTGTCCAAGTATTATTTCACAGGTTTATTAAGACTGACCAAAGTAGCCCCCCAACCCTTGTTTTGGGTAGATTTTGAGGGGTTCTCCAGGATTTGCATACCTCTTGATGTCTTACACGTTAAATACCTCTTACCACATGCCCAGAAAGCAGCATGTGAGCAGCAGCTTAGCGGGGATTACTGAGCTGTAGAGTCAGGTGCCCCGGCACAGGTCACTGCTGTCTCTGTACAGGTCTGTGTGAACACACGGCGCCTGGCAGTGTCTCAAAGGGCGTCCACTAAACATGCACAGGTCATTTGTGCATCTCACACACCACGGTTCATGCCTGTAAAGTTACTGTTAAACCTCTACAAAACTAATTACAGTGCCATGCTATTATTTACAATCATCGGCTACTTAATCTGCAAGGGCAGCTGTAATAGCTGTCCTGCTACGTATCAGCGACTGCTTCCTCGCTGATTAACTGAGGGGAGCATCCTTCTTCCCTGCATGTATTGACTTCCTGCGGGAAGCAGGTGGCCGCTGCAGAGAACAGTCAGTCTGCGCCGGGAGAAACGGGAGACCTGAAGGCGGCAGAGCGCCGTTCGAAATTGTCCTAAAAGCGTGCACAGCCCTGAAAGAGGCAAGTTAAGGCAGCGTGGCCTGCGCTGGCCTGCGGTCGGGTCCTGGCGGACGCGGGGGATTCGCTGCAGTGAGCAGTGGGTGTACCGCGGTGCACCTTCCCATCCTGCCCTCGCACGGCGCCGATCCCGCCGCCGCGGAACGGCACTAGGCCGGGCTTCTCTTACGCTCGCCTGTCCGGGACCGGCAGCCGCTCCAGACCACGCCGCGGCAGCGGCAGGAGACGGTGCCCTCAGCCCGAGGGCGCCGCGGAGGGTCCCGGGCGGGACTCGAACCCCTGGCAGCGGGCCCGGCGCGCACGCGTCCCCGCAGCCGCCGGGCGCGCACCGCCCCCTCGCCGTG
>WEKY01048219.1:67609-83485 GCA_013390045.1 Picathartes gymnocephalus
CGCCGCCACCGGGAAGCGCGGGGAGCCCCCGGCGGCCGCCCGGCCTCCGCCGTGACATAGGTCGGTGCGCGGGGAGGGGGCGGGGGGCGGCCCGAGTGCGTGGGAACCCCGGGGCGGCTTTGCCCGGGCGCCTTGGGACGGTCCCGGCGTCCCGGAGGTGCCCGGGCTGGGGGCAGCACGGACCCGGCCCGGTGCAGGTGGAGCTACGCTGCAGTGTAGTCGTTTGCGGTGCTGGGAGACACACGCTAATGTTACTTACTTACATTAGCGCTGCAGTGTCTTAAGTGTTTTATGTGCCTGACGAGTATTTCTATGTCACCCTAAACCTTTCCGTGATTGCTCACTGATGCTGTGGTTTCTCGTTTTTGAATTGCTCTGCAGTGCTAGTCCTGTGAATTGGGTATGTAGGTCAGATTCCGCGAGATGTTTTTGTCAGGGGAAAAAGTGGATGTTGGATTATTTATTCCCGTGTTGCTTTTGAAGTGCATTGCAGTACCCACAAGGTTGGGTTGGGTTTTTTTTCTTTCTTTCTTGGTTTCTCTTGCTTCATAAATCTGGTTTTAGTTTTTGGCTGTGGCATTACTGAAGATCAAAGCACTAAATTAGCTGAGCGCTTCTAAGCTGTATTGTATGATGAAGTGTACTCTAAGAGGGTGGTAAAAGATAATCGAAGCCTGCCTTGAAATAAGGGGGATTTCTAGTCCGTGCAGAAAATGTCTCTGAAGTACAACGTTTCGTTTCTTTAAACAATGCAGCACGTTGCAGAGCGTTAGAGGCCTTCGGAATTGTATTGCTGTGTGTATGGCAGAGACGTATTAGCAGAGTGAACGGCTACAGGCTTCTCTTGCTCAACATCTTGGGTTCTCTCGTGGCAAAGCACTTACTAACGAAATACCCTAGAAAGTGTTCTTTCCTATGGAATTCCCTGTGGATGTTTTTAAGGGAAGGGACATTGATGAGCTCATATTTATGCCACGGCGAAAAACTGTAGAATAATTCTTCTTGGTTGCTATTTTTTCATGCTTTCACCTATACCTTTCCTTACAGTGATTTTGTAATTAATTGATTTCCTTAGAAATCTGTTTAAAAATCAGAACTTGCTATAATTCCTGTTTCCTTAACACGGTGTGTTCTATCATGACTGCCACCAGTATGTATTGAACCCAGATTTGATTTGGGTATTGAAGCTGTATATAATTAATTTGATTTTTCCCTAAGGTTTTGTTGTATGTTGATAAAGCAGACTAGGAAGATAACATTTGTCAGACTGACTCATTGCTTCAGAAGAAATATCTGTGTAGAGTTTGCCTTGATGAACTCTGTGTTGGTGTTTGAACAGGTGGTTTACCTGGCACTAATAGAAGACTAAGGTGAAGAAACCAGAACTTTTTGCATTGCTTGCCTTGGGTTGCTGAGATTTCTAAACTGTCAGAGGAACCTTTTTTTTTTTTTCAAGATAGCTTGGTAATCTTAGGAATTATACTAAATGTTTTTAGGTAGAGAACTGTGGCAGAATTTATTAATGTGGTGAAGTGAGCATTATGTTTTTGTTTAATATTAGTAGGCAAGCTTGTTTTGTTTTTGCTTTATGTTGATAAAACTAATCTATTGTAAAAATGAATAACCTTTCAATTTTGGTCATAGATGTGTCAGTGGTTCTTTGCCATGGTTGTTGGGAAAGCTAGTCAGTGCACAGGCTTGTGGAATTTAAAGCCTACTGGCGCTAAATGCAGGAGAATTGTTTTATCATAAAGTTTTCTTTGGGGAAAGCAAGTTGGTCAAGCTGTAAATTTAGTCCACAGTTACAGTTTTTACTTCATGTTTTTTCCTGATCTTTTCCTAAAAGTTGTTCATATTTAGGTACAAATCAGAATTACTGGTTTTTGAAACCTTGTCATTAATAAGTATTTATGGAGAACTATGGAGAAAAAAGCTTTAAAATCTTGGCAATCCTAAATTTTATGGTTTTTTTTCTTTAGTCTTATCTGCAGGCTGACTTTTTACCTCAGCAAACTAAGTCAAAAGTAATGAGTAGTCTGTTTTTGTGACAAGTTATTCAATGGCTCTCTAACTGGGCATCCTCTGAACTTAAAAGTGATGTTTTCTTATAAAATGCTGCCTGAGTATGATAATGGATTGATTTCCTTCATTTGTTCCACGTCTTCCACAACACACAGCCAATGGTGTACTGATCTATGGAGAGGTACCCTTTTAGTTTGGAGTAACGAACGTATTTTCTAGTAATATCTTCTTAGATGTTTCATACTACTAACATTATCCTTTGTTTAGACTACTTGGTGAAAAATAAATGATGAAAATTTGACTAATTAATGTAGTTAAGTACATCTCAAATACATTTGCAGAAAATGTCATGTGTTTTCATATATATGACAGGCTAATGAAAGTATGTTTATTGCCTAATGACTCTAGGTTTATCAAATTAGGTAAACTATTACATTTACTGTCCTGAAAGTTTAATTTCTAAATCTAAGTTTTTAAAATTCTGAAGCAGAACTGACACAGTATTAAATTAAAAAAAACCCAAAAACCAAAAGACTGTGAATTCTGTTGAACACACTGATTTTTCTGTGAGAAGAAAGAAAAATCTCTTTAGGAATTGATACTTATTTTGCTATTCTAATATTTGGTATTTTGTAGTTCTAAGGTCAAAAAAGATCATGCATGCTGTAATTGCACACAGCTTGCAGAATAATATTGGAAACATGGGAACATGTGCAGAATTCAGTGTGTTAGTTGTGATTCACTTCTCACTTCTGGATCTTGGCATGACATCTTGATTTAATAATATGACAAATGCAGTTTATGTCTCTATGTAAACCCATTTTCTTAGACTAACCATGCTTATTTTCAGGTTTTTCTGGGATATTTTAATATATTCATCTTAAATGTAATCTTCTAGAAGCTGCAGGAAGATTGGTGACAATGAGAAAAGGAAAGATGGAGTTCTGTATTGTGATATTGCAGGGAGTCCCCTGGGAAATGGGAACCACTGCTCTAGAGATACTTGACCCACAAATACGCATGTGGCATAATTTAGGGCCCAGCTTGATGAGGTTATTTGAAGTTGGACTTACTTGAGCAAGGCCAAAATAGAAGTATCTGCGTTGTCCTTTAAAACCTGGCAGTTCGGAATTGGTAATGCAGGGAGGCCTGAAGAGACGTGTCTTTGTCCCATCCATTTGCGAAGTCTTACTTACATGTAATTTTGTATCTCAAATTATTGCATATTTTTTAAGATACACCAACAAACTTTTAACTCCGATTTTCATGTAAGAGGCAAATAATTTTCTTTAGGCTAAAGTATTTTTTCTTTGCTGGAACTTTGTTTTCAACCATGTTTTTCTTTGGATCCTTCACAATATCTTTCTCACTTGCTTCACTTTCTGTATTTCCATTCATCATTTGTCCGTTTTTGTGGATTATCTGCAGCAGTAAAAGATGCTGCTTTTTGTTTTCATGAGATGATTTGTGCCATGTACACTAACAATCTAACCACAGCAATGCAACAAAATTCATATGCTTCAGATATTTGTATTGGAAAGACTGTACTTTTGAAGCTCAGGTATGATAACACTGATGAACATTTCTCATTTGGATGAAGGAATAAATGATGGATATGTAAGAAGGGAAGGGATTTCATGAGGTCAGCCCCCACAAGAGGCAGAAGGAAATATGCTGAAATCATGTGTGACAGACATTTGTCAGATCTTCTCTTAAAAAACTCAGAAGAGGGGAATACCACACCTCTTCACTGGTCTATTTATAGGTGGTACATGACTGTTATTGTTGTTAGGAGGCTTTTCGTAACATTTAACTCTGTCTTGGTGCTAGTTAAGCCAGTTAATTCTCATCCAACTCTTGTTATTCATCCAGGATAATGATTTCTGTGCTCTCTTCACCAAGTGTTTGCATACATGAAGACTCTTTGTCTGTCTCCTTTTATATCAGACTTCTCTTTACTAAAGTGTGCAAACAGGATTTTTGTCGTTCACTCTCACTGTGCTCTGTGTGATTTGTCTGTATCTTTTTCAAAGTTCTACAGACAGTTTTTGGGTAACAGCGTAATTAAGTTACTCTGCAAGTAGCAGAAGTAACATGACGGCCTTATTAAAATGTCATTCTAGGGTGTGTGCATGCATGTATGGCTGGATTTTGTTTTTGTTTTGTTGTTGGGGCTTTTTTTTTCTTGCCAACAGCATCAGGTTCTTGGGTCCTGCATTTGCTAACACAGGAGCTCATACTAGTGTTTGATGTATCAGTTATCTCTTTCTTCTTATATATGAATTGGACTCTTTCCAAGGAATATAACCTTATACTGTATTGAGTTCAATCTTTATTTTGGGTTAGTTTTTTCTCTTAAGCATTTTTAGACTTAGCAGAGTATGCACTTGCTGCTCTTCCATATCTCTTTCCCAGCACGTCCCTGTGGCTTTTGAACATAAGCCTGCTCTACAACAGGAAATTCGATTGAGGACAAGTTCTCCTAAGGTTACATGCAGTTTCTGTTGGCACAAGTGTGTCCTTAGTGGCCTGTTTTATTCATGTGCTGTCTTTTGAAGTAAAGCATATTGCTGATGTAACTTCTGTCAGTATAACTGTATCTGAACAAGCCTTTTGCCATTTTGAGATGTCATATGGTCCAGTGACGTAGCAGAAGAAATTTTAATTCTGTAGGCATGCTTTATTGGAAGAATTGCAGAGTCAGCTATGAAACAGATGTGTTCAGCATGCTTCCTGGTTTTACTCCATTTTATCTGACTTATGTAAATGATTTTATCCATAATTTTTGAGGCTAGATCACAGATGGGCAGATTTGGCAATTCTTTCAGCAGTGAATTCTTCACAAAAAATTAAACAGACACCAATAATGATTATTAATGAAGGCCTTTTTTAGTTTCTTGCAGGAGGAAGTATTCAAGGAGTCAGTGTTGATTACATCTCACCTGTCTTGAAAATTATTTTAAAATAATTTAGACATGAGGTCTGTAAGTGCTAACAGTTTAGATGCCATGTTACCAGAAGTAATTATCGTCTCATCTTTAAACAAACATTTGAAAACTGGAAAGATCTGGAGCAAGCTGTTTGAATTTATAATAATAAAAAAAGAGAACAGAGAGCTAAAATGCTGACACAAGCAGAAATTAAACGTCTAAAGAAAATCTAAAGAAAATAAAACATTCTATTGAAGAGCATGAGGATTGTCACCGTAAATATTTTATTAATGCAGCGGCTGGCAAAGTTCAACCTGTATTTAATTGTTGTTTTGTCACACTATGTGTGTTTTAAGCAATGCCACAATTTTTGTAACTCCAGCATAAGACTTTTTTTTTTAAATAGAAATCAATTTGAAGAGCAAACCCCCAAGGGAATTGTGAGGTTCCTTTCCATAATGACTTGATGATAACTATCTTGGTATAAAGTTGGGTTTAGAAAAGCATTTTTTACCCTGCTGGTAGCAGTAAGCACAGTAACTTCAGGCGGGGATGACACGGATAATATAATGACTTCTTAATGACTGATTTAACAAATGCTTTGCTGCAGCAAGTTCCTGTATGGAATATCAGTTAAGCTTCTGTGTCTGTGATACTGACACTATCATGAATACTGAATGAGACTTTGAAAAGAAAATTTATGTTATTGGTGAACAAGCTGGTGGCAAGTTTTAGGTAAAATCTTAATCTGTGATAGAATCAAACAAAAGATAATCCAATATTCCTCCCTCAATGATGAGCATGAGTGAATGCTTATGGAAGCATGAGAACAGTGTAAGCATACTTAGCTTGAATATTCTTTCAGTCCCTAATTATTTTTAGTAAAGGTTGTTTCTAAATTTGGTATAGTTTTTGTGTAGCTAGTAATGTTTGGATTTTTTTCTCAGATTTTTTTTCATGCAGCTAAATAAATGTCTGGCATCCAAATATCCTTTCGTAAGAAATTCCATAGGTATGCTAGTGGTTCTAGTAAAATCTACTCTTTTTTTTAACTTTTTAAACATTTTTACTGAGTTCCTTTGGTGCCACCTTTCTTTTGTAGGAGAGTGGACATTCTCTGTCTGTTACAACAATACATCTCTCTGTTCCTTGTACAATTTTGTAGCCCTTTATCACTTTCTCTCCACACCCAAATGTTACTGAAACCAAAGTCCTAACTTGCCTATTTCTTTTCCCCTGTAGAACCCATTCTATGCCTTTGATTGTACCTTTTCCTACTTTGCTACATCCTCTTCTGGAGCTGAAGGTCCCAGGAATGCTAATGGTGTTCAAGATGTGAAGACAGTGATCTGTTTCACACTTTTTGTTCATAATTCCTAACACTGGCTTTATTTCTGAGTGTTGGCAGTATTCAATGCAAAGCTCATTGGTTTCTCATGTACAAAGATAGAACCATTGCTCTCCTTCCTCCCTTCCACTCAACTTGCAGCACTTTGTTTCATCAGTGCTAGTAATTATCTGCTTTATTGCTCAGTCCTGTCTCTGGTAAAGACCACCACTTCTACTGCAGTCAGTCCTCTCCTTGCTCTCCCAAATAATACGAGTTTCAGAAAGCTCCTGTTTCTTGGATAATTTGGAATATATTGAACAACATACACTGTTGTGGAGGCCCACTGGTATCCTCCTTCCTTGTGAAAACAACTATGTCTGTCCTATGTCTTTTTATGTATTTTAACCAATTTAGTAATGCAAGGGTAGGTCTTCTTTCTTATGCTGTGACTGCAAGAAGGCCTTTGGTGAGACTTCTCCAGCACCATAAATCCAAGTAGACCATAATACTAAGTGAGATTTATTCTTGGTGCACATACACAGAGTGCACCAAGATTTGAAAGTGAGGATCTCTTTTTGGAACAGCCATATCTGCTCTTCCTTGCTCTATCACAGCTATGCATAGGTCCATTATTTGTAGTTTATTTGTTATATGTCACACTTAATATTGTGTAATGAAATCCCTGCATTATGCATGCCATCTTTTAGAGAATCTTTTTAAAAAGGATCCAGATCTGTGCAGTGGCCAAGAGGGTTGATTCCAGCACGAGTTCTTGCTCCTTTCTTTGTGTTGGCGTTGATACTGTAGAAATATGACATCAGTTAGATAGGCTGATGGTTAATTAAAATATAAAATCTTTTCAGCTGGATCATCTGTTTGCTCCAGATCTCATGCTTGTCACTACGGTTCAGCTGGACATCAGCAGTTACTGTAGACTAGCAGGACTACTCTCTTGACACAAATGCAACCGTAGCAGTGGAACAGTTATCTTAAAGTTAATGCTTGGAAGTGGGCACAGACATAGTAATCCTTTCTCTGGAACTTTTGAGTCTGTAGTTAGTTTTCCTTATTAGCTGTATTTATGAGGGTTCTTACATTTTTGTCACCTTAGGGAAAAGTGTAATAATGAAGCATCGTAGATGTCCTCATAATTTGGTACCTGCTGCTAAGGGCTGCGCTAGTGCAGGTGCAAGAAGGAAACCTTATGACAATGTGTTGTCTTTGTGTCTTTGCATTTGATTCTGGAGTGTTTTGAGAAACCTAGGTTTCTATTTTTAAATTTTGGTTTAAATGTTATGAGCATTTGGCTTGAATTAAGATTTTTTATCTGATTCACAGGGAGCTAAAGATTATTACCAAAATGTAAAGTGACGAAGAGCTTGTGCACTTGATACCTTAGCAATGTCTTACTTAATGTGTTTGCCTCTGTGAGTCATCCAGTTTAAAATGCAATGCCTACTGCATATGGGTAAAAACTTAGGAATGTCCATTTAGACCTGCACAGTGAGACCTGTAAAAATGCTGCAGTCATGTAAAAGAGTATTTGGATTTTGCACAGTATGTGTTACCTGTGCATGTACACACGGTTTTCTCCGTTTCCATTAATGTGTATTAATTACCCACTTACCTGTCTTCTTGGTGTTATTATTGACCTCTCTGTACAGTTTCAAGTGTGAAGGGTCTGAGTCTGTCCATACCTGGGGCTTCGTGGTTCAGTTCATTGCTATTTGTTGTTGCATGTTTTATTCTTGAATTGGTGATGGATGGATTCGGGAGGGTTTTTTCTATGCCGTGTTGGAAATCTGTATGGCTCATGAATATCTTATTTACTTAAATATTCCATGTTAGTGTATTATGAGATTTTTTTTTAATATTTGTTTTGAGGATAGAAAAATGAAGGAGCTGTCTGACTGAATGTACAAAGCTAATTTGAATTATGATGAGAAGAGCACATGGGGTGGTTAATGAGTAAGAATTGAGTGTGAGCCAGGAAATCCATTTTAGGCAGAAGGTCCAGGTGCTGGTGCATCATTGGAGTAGGAAAACATTATAGAAAGGCAGCAGAAGATGAGAAAAATCATAGCTATGTTACTGTACGCTAGATTTCCTCAGTGTATCACTGCCCTGAGTAGTGTGCAAGAAGAGCTGTGCTTTGAGGAATAAGTAAGATAGTATATAACAAAGACTGTTTGCTGAGGAGGATTTCTCCTTTATGTCTTGCAAAATTTGGAAGATGGAGAGTAATTGAGACTGAGCTGTCTTCATGGTGAAAACACAAAAATGTCCTTGGAGACCTAGATTCTGTTCTTACTGGTGTCACAGTAAAATGCCAGGTGGATCATATTAATCAGAAAGGCTCATATGTATCCTTGTGTTAATTTTTTTTTGATACTTGATTCGAAATGGTGATGTGATTTGAAGCCATGATTAAAACTCACAACCCTTGCAACCTTGAAATAGTTGAATTTTGCTGTAAATGGAAGATTCTGTCAAATATGATTGTTATGCTGAAGAAAAACAAAGCTTTGCACTTTCAGTACCTGAAGGTAGATATTAAAACTAGGTGTAGAAATGGAGAGTGGGTGTATTTATCTGTCTCATTTCCCATAATGCTTGTATTTCAACCCATCATAGTCACAAAACTGGAAGGTTAACTGAAAAGGATAGAACTAGTTACTGGAGTTTAAGGAGGTACTTTCTTCTGTTTATCCTCAAAAGCCGTATCTGACTGATGATTTGTATATAATCACTCTTGTACATTAATTGAAATGCTCCAGTTGTTTGCAATACTCAGTTACAGCTGGAAGACTGCCTTTTATCTAACGTACTTTATTTTTGCTTATAGAATATTGTTGATAGAAGTGGGTTTTGATAGGTTTACTCTTTTAGTGAATGGTTACTCATTTATTTGTCACTGGTTGTAGCATGGTCTTCCATTCTTAAAGTAGTGAAGGTTGCAGGAATCATCAATACTGGTAGTGCTGGTAGGATTAAGTTTGTGTAAAGCTTGTGTACTGTGTACAACTAGTTTTTTGGCTGAACTGGTGATCTTGAATGCTGTCACAAGGATAAGAGCTAAACTATATTCTTTTAGGGGATGTATGCTGTGAACTGTCTGTTGAACAAAACCCCCTCCAAACAGTTCTCTTCCTGTAGGATCTTGGGTAAGGGACATGCCGATACATTTGTAGTGAGGAATGGTTTTCCTTGTAACACCTTTAGCCCTTCTTCACAAGTATCTTGACTTGTTAGTGGTAAGTTCGGAGTAAAACTAACATTGATGCCACTTACAATAGCTTCAGCACAAGGGCTCCAAATGGCAGCAACAAGTGCTGAGGCTAGAGCACCACTTGAGATTTTTGGAAGGAGACAAGCACCTAAATCTCATTATGACACTCACTGTAGTGCATGTTTCATGGGATTCTAGAGTCTAAAAATTTCATACACCTGTTTCGTCTGAGACACTGTCTATGCAGCTACTTCATTCATGTAAGATAGTAAATTAGGATAAAGTTAAAAACATCATGGAAGTGTTTTACTGTGGGTGTTTGTGGACCCTCCAATGTTATCTCAATATGCTGAGCTAGCCTTAAACATTTTTGTGATGTGAATAGCACTAAGCAGTTTGTTTAGCATATAGCCCAGCTGATGGTAAGGAACATGTTCTTTGTCTTGTGGTGCTCTGAGGCTTTCCACCATGATGGTGGTGATAAATTTCCAAGATGCCAGAGTGTTCTGGAGGCAGTGATGCAGTTATGTGTAGCCCAGTGAACTGTCTATTACTTTTTGACATACCTTTGTGAGAAAATCTGGTCCTGGATAAGAGAGGAGGACGGACAGTCAATTTGCCACCAGTATGTTCTGTTGCAAAATTGGCAGCACCTACATATTTTGCAAGGTGCCACTGTGGTGCCTGTCTGCAAGTTTCAGCATCCTTGAGCCTTCCTCAATTTAAAATTTTTAAGTTTAAAAATCGTGAACAGATCTCAAGAAAGCATCATGACTTTCAAGAAATATTTTCTTGATGTATAAGCAAAGTAATTTTTCAGTTAGGTTGAGAAATGAGCTGTCAAGTGCTTTGCCCGCTGCCGAGGCAATGACAGATACAGGAAATGGAGAAGTTCTGTAAAACTCGAATTAGGTGAGGAAAGAGATCTTGTTGAGAAAAGTAGATGTTTTTCTGTTTGAGGCCAATTACAGTCTTATTTTTTTTGTGTACTTGAAATGGAGTGGACCTATGAAAGGTTAGGTAATAGAGGCTCTCGATACTGCTTGGAAAGAAGAGGTTCATTCAAAGCAGGAAAGTTGCATTTAAGTGTTTTGAAACTCTAAATATGCTTATCTCTCTCTGTCAACTGTAAAGGAAGTGTAGAGAGATTAGCTTTTGTAGACTGTAGTTACTCTTTGTGAATATTGCTGTAAATGTTAAGATATTTATCTCAAAAGCTTAGTTTTGGTATAAATTCTTCTTGAACTGCTGCTTTACGTTTTTATGAGAACAGTCCTTAAAAACTCTGTCCTTACATTCTCAAACCTTTCAGCACATTGTAAGTTTTTCAAGTCAAGATCATAGTTCTTCAAGCTGATAAATGTTACGTGACTCTGTCAAATAACAGTTTATAGAACTGCAGGAACCAAAGGTTTAATCTGAGTGAAATTTTGCTATTGTCACTGGGCACGTTGGATCCTTCAGTTAATTCTGAAATCTGATTCCCAAGGTAATTTGAGTGAGAGCTGCATTTGGGGTGCTGGAACTGACCGCACTGATTTTTGAGGTTTTATTCTTCCTGGAACTGGGAGGGCACCATCCATAGATATTGTTTTTTATGCAAGTCTGGTCTGTTTTATTGGTTTGGGGGTTTTTGTCATTTTTTTGTTTGTCTATGTTTTAAGTTGAACTCTGGAAGGAGTACAGCTGGTAACCATTCTTTTCATAAAATAAACAAATACCAAGTCATGTCTGTAGCTGTATATATGAGGTAAGTCTGCATGCTCCTGTGGGCTCAGTGAGACATAAATTCACTTTTTTTTTGCTTGCCAGGAAGATTTTAAGTCTTCAGTCTAAGAAATTGCAAGTCTGCACATTGTAGAGATACCTGATGTGTCCGTATCAGCCACACAGATTCTGATGCTTCAGCTATCCCACACTTGCCATCTGCAGTCTGCACAGGGCACTGTGCCTGTAGGTTGTGTACAGAAGCAAGATGGCTTCTGCATAGACCGCATTTTTATACACACAAGGATTCCACTATGCCTCCTTAATGTGTATTGCACTTATGTTAGATAATTACACATTGTGATTTAATAATTCTTCTCAATTGTTTCTTGCTAAGACTGTCCAATCCTGTGGCTACAACTTTTTTTCCTATTTCCTAAATGATTGTCTTTATGTCAAAATGCATTCAATGTAAAAACATCACTGAGTAAATGTAATAAACCACAATATTTTGACTTGCAGGAAATACAGCTTCTAATTGTGAGTGGTGCCCTCCTGCTTGCAGGGAGGATGGAAGTGCAGAAAGCAGTCCTTTGAGATTTAGCACCATAAATACACTTCGTCTCATTTTTAAAGTGTTTAGTATTATTTTTAATTAATAATAAAAGAAGAGTAACCACAGTAAATTGTTATATGTATTTAAAACACCTAATGGTATTTAAATACATTTTGCTGGACTGCAACTGTATTCAGACATGATTCAGGTAATTTCCTTAAGCCATAACTTGTCTATCTTGTTGTGCCTGCCTGATCGTTGTTGGTCTCCAGGGACCTCCAGTGGGAATCATGTTCTTTGGTGTTTTCTTCTAAATAGGAATATGGATCTCTTTTATTTTAATCCCTCAGCTGAGTTTCCTGTTAGTTGAGATTTTAAAGCAAATAACTAGAAAATCATGTCATATTTAGCCAAATATGTTGAAACAACCTAAGAAGGGTAATTGCTGCAGTTAGTTCTATTAACTAATCTGTAATTATTTCAAGAAGACATATTTTGCTTGACAGTAATAATAAACCTTGAAATCGAGGCATTTGCCGTGTTTTGCATTTATTACTATGGTAGAAACCAAGCAAAGTATTGTCGTATTTTATTATTGATTGCTGTGATAAGAGTAATTGGCAGCATTTGGACCCGTTGCTTTATCATTCTCAGTTATTTATACAATATTTACAATCCACTAGAATCATCTTGTTTTCCAGGTATTTCCAAATACTTGCAAAAATTATCCAAAAAACAAAACCACTGCTTTTGTTAAGAGTCTTTGTTAAGACTCTTAAAAATCCCTGGATCATGAATTTTAAATGTTTGATTTGAAGCGTATTACATATTGTATTTTATCTCTTTGTTCTTGTTGGTGATGAAATTTCTATTCCAGTAACACTATGCTGTGGTTTGGACACAATCTCTTGATTTTTTTCTCAAAACTGGAACAAAAAATGGATGCTGGCTATTTCTTTCTGGTTTTTTTTATCACCACTTGCTATTTCACTACCTAAATTCAGTAAACACATCTGAGGGTTTTTTTACCCCTTAGTGTATTTTTGTTAATGATTTTAAAAAAGTGTTTAACTTTGAGTGTTTAACTCAAAAAGTGTCAACTTTGAGTGAGTTGATTGCTATTATTTTATGAAGCCCATCATGCTCATAGAGGTTGCTGGCTCATGGTACTGTTTAAGGTTGTTTGGTCTCTGTACAACAGGTTAAAATGGCTTGGAGTGCTGACTGGTTTAATTAAAAGAGAGTGAGAAAAGTCAGGGCAAAGTTTGGATGTATATTGACTAAGATGCATGCCATCAGAACAAGACTTAAAATAGCTTTTAAAATAAATCCAAGTACTTTTGCAGGAAATATACCACAAATGTTCTTTCTGTGAAAAGGTATTTGACGTGTTTATGTTTCTTCTGTCAGTCATTCCAGTGGCAGAAGAGTTGAGTTCAGCTGTTCAGGATAGAATTGTTGAATGATGGTAACTATGGAAAACCATGGAGTGAGGTGCTGTGTGTAGCAAGGTGGGAGTTGGCCTCTTCTCCCAGGCAATTAGCAGTAGGACAAGAGGAAATGGCCTCAGGCTGTTCCCTGGGGGGGTTCAGGCTGGCTATCAGGAAGAATTTCTTCACTGAAAGGGTTGTCAAGCATTGGAATGGACTGCACAGGGAAGTGGTAGAGTCACCATACCTGGAAGTCCAAGAAATTACTGGATGTGGTACTTAGTGCTCTGGTTTAGTTGATGTGGTGATGTTTAGTCAAAGATTGGATTGGATGCTCTTAGAGGTCTTTTTCAATCTGAATGATTCTGTGTCTATAAAGTAAAAATAGAGGGGAGTACTGTTCCTGTCTGATGCTACCCGAGTCTAGGACAGGACTCAGTCATTCCTGAATTACTTCCCTGGTTGTGAGAGATGCTGCTCTAGATGGTCTTTCTTGCTCTGAGGTGTCAGCTGGCAGGGCTTGGTTGGTTCTGCTGTTTTGCCAGTCTCTCCTAGCACAGCACAGCTGGGTGGATACTCTGTGTGTCCTATCCAGCGCAGTTAACCTCACAATTGGGATAAATTAAGGGGGGAATAAAATGCTTCAGAATAGAAGAGGGCAGATGAGAGAAGGAACTGAGGAGAATATTACTGCTCTGTGGCTCATGCCCTCACCGGTGTGCTGTTGACAGACAGGATTCCTCCCTGCTGGCTTTCAGACCTAAAGATTCCTCGAGGTGTGCAAAGAAGGCTGGAATCAAATATTTCAACAGGTATTTCCTAAGAAGCATTTATGCATTCATTCCTTAGCAGTTTATTTTAATTTTAAAAGATCCCATAGTATTGTGACAGGAATAATATTTATTTTATTTCATTCACCCAGTTAAACATAATTTGTAATGTTCCAGATTTGACCCACTGAGTCCTAGTTTTTGTTTTGTTTTCCAAATATTACCTTAATTTAGCAATGTATCATTGGCTTTTGATTTGGATTAGTTTAATCTTTTCCTCCCTTTTCTGATTTCCCTGTGAATACCTTTTTTATGTGTTATTACAGTATGTTAAAGATCCAAGTTTTTGTAAAGCTGATCTCACATCCAGTGTGTTAGACTTTTTCTCATTACTGTTCAATTCTCTTCTTTCCTGTCATTCATGATTTTGTGCTACTGCTGCTGCTTTCATATTCTTTGAAAAGGATGGCTTTTTGTCCAGTGTTCATTTGTGTGTTTGTCCGTATACAGTCCTCTTCTTTATGTTCATTTCTGTAGAGTTACTTTCTTTTAGGTGTCTTGTAACAGTACTAACTTCATGCTTGTCACACTGTCTAGTGTCATTATTGTCATTTATGCCACCAGTTGCTTTGAATTATGAAAAAGGCTACAGAAGTTCAGATTTAGGTATTACTCTTTGTCTTGTTCACAGATATTGTGGGGTTTTTTTTTTTTGAATAAAAACCTTAACAAGCAGTGCTACACATTATTTTGGTTAAAGGTTAAGTAGGTGTATTTGACTAGGTGATCATTTGAGATTTTGTCAGCCTTGCTTGCTGTGATTTATAGGAGGTTGGTTGTGTGAGACCATGCATTCGATTGTCTAAGAATAACGTTTTTAGAGTAAAACCACTTTATCTGCCTCGTTCTTCTTGCTATGAAACAAAATTTTATAGTCTTACTTTATATTCTGATTGTCCATTCTACAATCTGAAAAATCACCTGTGAATGCTCACTCTTCATTTTTACTTGGCTCTTTTTGCTTCATCTGTTATAGACAAGTGTGTCTCTGAATAGCAATGCAAGCAGATACTGTTTTCATATTGTTTTGGTTTAACTTCCTCATGTCTAATACAGTGTAAGTCTGATTTAATCTTTACCTGTGATTGAAATAATTACAGTGCATCTGTCTTATTCTGAGTTCACATTATGTCATTTTGCTTTGGTGTAAGGGTTGGAAACCATTTATCCTTGCACTCATTAATTTTAGTGAAAATTTAGTGGAGGGAATTGATATCCTTGAGATTCTTGCACCACTATTGCAACAGGTTTGGACTCTGACGGTGTAAAGCACCTTTTTATGTAGGTAAAGTGTTCCTGTGTAAGTCTGAATTCCTTACAAAATCAGACTAAGCTAGATTGCTTGTTTCACTGGGGGTTTTTTGTTCTTGATTTAGTAACTGAGAGGCACTGTGTTGTGGTTATTATAGAAGTATGTGTGAATGGGCAATTAGCTCAGGGTGTCCGAAACAGCTACATCGTCTGCATGGCTTACTTGTCCTCAGGCTTTGTTTCATTTCCATTGAGAAAGCCACCGAAGAAAAAAATACCCAGGTGATCCTTGGAAATTGTTTTTAGCTTTCTCAGATTCTGAAAGTCTTCTAGACTCTGGAAGGTGGAATCATGGGAAGTGAATCATGAATATGAATCAGCATCTCTCCACCCTTATATCCAAAATGCTGTTGCTAGGATATTTTTCTTTGATGATGTGATAAGAGTAGCAAACACCTTTTTGAAATTCACTCTGTCATCCCTTCTTTAATTACATTCAAATTCAGGCTGCTTGTGTCTCTCTGCAAGACCTTGACATAATTTTATTCTACCTTTGCATCTGTTCTTTGTGTTTTGTAGCCTTTGCTTCTC
>WEKY01048221.1:5981-31416 GCA_013390045.1 Picathartes gymnocephalus
GAAAGGAAAAAAAAAAAAAAAAAAAAAAAAAAAAAATTTTTGCACCCTAGATGTCAGGATAATAGAAGATTCAATTATGACTTTGACAATTTAGATACCTTGTAGGATATTATATCACAAGGCTCTGTTGCTTACCTCTGGTTAAAAACCAGGCTTACCTCTGGTCCTGTCACTTCTCTTGCTTCCTCAATTGGAAATTTTCTGCTACTGCTTGGCCAGCAGTGTAGCCAAAGTCTATGAATCTCTTGTGTGTACTAGTTTCATCATTTAGTAGGACACTGGGACACTGATGTATCATCCATACACCAGTCACTCTGCTATATGCAATGTCTGTTACAGGATACAGGCAAATAAAATATTCTTCTGTGGACAAAGGAGGGGAGGACTGCTCAAAGGTCTGAATCTTGGGAATTAGTCAGGTTGTAGGGCCACTGAGTTTCAGCCTAGTGCTTACAGTTCACAGACAAGATGGATAAGCAATAGCTTCCTTAACCTCATTCCTTCTCTAAACAGGTGAGGCAACATTAGAATGGCATTCAATACTGCTTAATATCTGTATATTAAATATCTCTAAGGGAATTTCTTTAACTAACTCTTTCCAAAAAAAAAAAAAAAAAAGCAAAAACCAAAACAAACCAAAAAAACCCAGTGATTGAAATACCCACTTTCTCTTCTAAGCAAATCAGTTCAGGCATTGACATCTAGTCAGAAAGCTTTTCTTTGTGTTTCCCATACCTCTCCCACATGAGCTAATTGGTTTGTAGGTATGTGTCTATTTCTCACAGTGGTTAAAGGAAACAGCCAAAGTCAAGTAAAGTCAAAGAAAGAGTCGATTTTATCTACAACAAAGAGGGTTCTGTACAGAATAAATTTTTGGCACTAGATGTGGGCCACTATGGCTTAAAATTATGCTTTGGCAATACCAGAGAGTCATGGTCCATCTAGTTCTCCACCACTGGAACTCAGATGCCCTCATTTGAGTTCAAGAACATGGTTTTTTCAGATATCCTGTTCTTCTTGGAGAGGATGGTACACTGGGTTAGCATGGCTGTAGTCCACTGGACATGGTCATGACTAAAGCTGTCAAACAACTGCAATCCACATATTTTAGTAGCAAAATATTGTCATAAACAAGAAGTTTTAGGTAACTTATTATTTAGGATACTTTTTATTTTTCAATTTTTGATTGTCTCTAAGAGATAAACCTAGGGAAAATGAAACTATTCTCTTTAATCCACAAATTAATCAGCTCTGTTCACTGTGTTTTTATTATATGTAATATCACTGCACTCATGCATGCATGCACATTTCTTTTCTGAGATAGAAATTGATGATCTACATTGTCTTATGCACATGTCTGATACTCTTTTTTCCTTGAAAGGAGAAATATTCTGGTGGTCTTTTGGCCTTCTGTCTTCTTTTCAGAACAGTGTGTAAGCCAGTGAGAAAAAAAATCCTCTCCTAGAATATGAAGGAAACAGAAATATCAGTAAAAAGCATATAATGCAAGAAAGGGTTTTTTGGATGGTTGTCTGAAATTGAAGTTCCTATGAACTCTTGTTGATCCCATTCTTTCTTTCAACTTGATGAAGAACCACCCCCTCCTCCACCATGAAACCTCACAAAACTGAGGCAGGGGAAAAAATTTTACTAACTGCTTTAAATGAAGGTGCAGTGGCTGTCTACAGTTCTTTGCTATAATATGCTCTGAGCCTAGCATTGGAAGAAAGCAACACAAGGCTTGTTTCTCACTCTCCCACAATTCCTCTGCTTTTCAAGATATTTCCAAAAGACATATACATATGTTATATCTAAGTGTCACTATAAAACAATATGTAGCTCACTTTTCTTTCTGGGAGAGATTCTGACTACACATGTATAAATCAGACCAAACAAATATTTTTTTCTTATGTCATCATATATTGAATATTCAACATCAGTATTTTCAGCATAGAGCAAGTCATCATGCTTACTTAGTCATGTCTGAATTCTTTCCTACATGACTTGCTGATTGATAGGCTCAGAGAAAGCTTTCTTTTGAATACATATGGGATTTATTCCTGAAGGAGATGAAATTTCTTTTCCAATTGAATGTACCCGTTGTTAGCAGTCAGGATTTCACAACAGATAATCCCAAAGACATCTTAAATGAGAGCACAGAGAGGTCTAAAAGTGCAGTTCTAATACCTGAAAAATCTCCCAATATGACTTCAAAATGAGAAGAAATGTGATTCTAAACTTGGTTGCTAAGGCAGACTGCCATGTGTGGAACAAATTTCATTGCTTTGCCAAAACGGCTTTCACACCTTCATAAAGTCATCTATAACAATATGCCTAATAACTAATTAAGGAGCAATACAATATCACAACACCTAAAGTCAGGGAAAGGGGTGCAGCCTTCTCACCTAATAATAGTGGAGATTTCCATGTACAGCCGTACCTCATGGTATTCAGAACAACAAGGGCTGCGAGGCAACCTGATGCTGAGATTTTTGGGGAGAAATCTCTCAAGGAAAGTGTTCAGTTATGAAGAAAGGAAATGACTCAACATCCTTCCCAGAAGGTTCAGTCTTTTAAAAGGACCACACAGGAATGAGAATAACAGTAAGTAACACTTTGTTCTTACTTGTATCACTTCATACCCAAACAATCAGATTAGTCTATAAGCACCGTAGATGCTTTCAACTGAAAAGTATTAAGGAGAAAAATTACAAAAAAAAGCATGTGGTGTAAATATGTTCATCCTCTGCTTTATACTATTAAAATATAAGAGGCCTAAGAAAACTCTGCTTTTTTCTATTGACATATGTCTGACAGTTTTCAGTGATAAAAGATGGAGACAATCCCTTTTACTTTTCTTTTTACAGGCAAAATTGGAATTTTTTTTACAATGGTAGCAAACATTTTTAAAACCTCTGAGTCCTTGGTCACATCTTACCTTTTAAAGTTGTCTTGGCACTAGAATGGGTTCTTCTTTACTGCAGTCCACTTAAACTTAAAGCACTTTTTCGTGGGAAAGGAATGCAAAAACAGGTTAACAACAGTTTAGAACAGAAATTGCTTATGGATGAAGACAAAAATTTTAAAGAAACTTCCTGTCTGACCATCCAAGGGCCCTCTGGTGCAGTCGTTCTCACACCACCCGAGCTGGGACAGAGATCCCTTCAGCTACACCCCTCCACACTCACAATTACAGTAGGTTTCCTCACCAGCTCAGCCTCAGGTTTCCCATTGCAGTATCAGACATCCAGATCCTTCAAACAATTTAATCATGGTGCAATAACAAAATAACAAAACTAATCTTGAGCTGGTGCTTCCAAGGAGGGACCCAGAACAAAGGAATCCTTGGGCTTTTACCGCATCAAAATCTACGCAAGAGAGAGAGTCTGGGAGGCAAGTGCTCCTGCCACGTCGGGTCCCCGTGCTGGGCCACAGGTCCCTGTGCTCTTTGTTGTGCAAAGGGGTGCCAGGTCACAGCCTCTTGCCTCAGGCTCTTGTCACCCAGCGCTCCACCTGCAGCTCACACTGCAGCTTGCAAAGCAAGCTACCTGCACAGGATGTATTCGTCAACAAAACTAGAGAAAAGTGGAAACCTCTGCTAGGTCCAAAAAATGGTGTTTTGTCAACATCAGTAAAAATCAAGCATTAGTTTTATCTGTTTACTGTGAAGGTAACTGGACCTTTATAAATAGGGATATTTTGTGCAACGAATGTTGCCTTGTAATATCCTGATATGCACATACAGCTATGTTCACAACATGAGACATGAACATAAATTAAAGATCTGTCTACAGTGCTAGGGCTGTGGTCCAGTTGGGATCACAAAGACGTGGTGCCATGGATCCCTTGACTGAGGTGTTGCAATGGAGAGATACAGACTCTTTAGGAAGGATAGGCTGGGAAGACAGGGTGGAGCAGCCCTTTATATGAGACAGAATATTTGGGGATGGTGATGAGCCAGTTAAGAACTGATGGGTAAACATCAGAAAGTAGTGGGTGTCTGATACAGGCTGCCTGACCAGAAGGATCAAGTGTATATATACACCCTGTATATAGGAGATAGGAGCATTCTCACATTTGCAGGCCTTTGTCCTCAGAGGGGTCTTCAATCAACCTGTTATTTGCTAAAGCGAAAACACAGGGTGTGAGAGACTGGACTGTTAGGGGTTAATGACTCAAAACATTCCCCACTTGTGGAGGTGTCAGGGTGCTTTCTTGAAGCCCGGTTTGGAGATGGAGGAGGAGAGCTTTAGGGTGTGTAATGGCTAAAATGTGATCTGTTAAGACACAGGGTGAATGATGGGCTATGAGTGAGATAAGAGACAGATCCTATGGAGATGGGATGGTGCCTCTTGCTAGGCTAAATTGTCCTCCCTCACACAAACCACTGGGTTGTAAAATTCCCCTTCCTCCCATCCCGCAGGGAAGGTCTGATGGGGCATTCCTAGCCCTACTGTGCTGACGTGAGAGGGGACAACTGCCATGTCTCAGAAGGTGTTATAAACCATCAAAGAACCCTGAAGTTCCTCCAGACTCAGATATAAGTCCTTCCACCAGAGGACTGAAAGCTCTCCCACAGGGTAGGTATCTGGGTGCTCCCACCTAGCCCGAGTGTATCATAACCCATCAGATCAACCATCATGTGGGTTGTGGCCACTTTGTGATTTCCCTCCACCTCTGACAAATCGAGACCAAGGGACACCTCATAACAGGTCAAAAAGTGGTGCAATTTTCACACTCATCCTTTCCCTCTCTGTTTTCCCTTATCCATGTCCCTGAGAGATATTTTTGTCCTTTCACATTTCAATCCTTTCATATTATAACTATAGACACTAATAATCAAAATGGCTGCATACTTGTTTTTCTTTGCAAATTGTTCTAAAATAAACCCTATGTATATATATTTACAAACACTGATCATTAAGTGTCGTTTCACTCTAATCTTCCCCTAGGGATATATTAACAAAAAGATGGATTACCCTCATCTGTCTCCTGGGATTGACTCACACAGGGTATAAGTAAACCAGGAGGCTCCTGGAGTGCATCGATGATGACTTCCTCACCCAGGTGACATAGGACCCAACATGCAGATGTGCTTGGCTGGGCCTCAAACTGAGCAAAAATGAAGGGCTCATTTGGGATGTGAAGGTCAATGGTAGCCTTGGTAGCAATAAGCATGAGGCAGTGGAATTCAGGATTATGAGGGGAGAGTGGAAGGAAAAAGCAAGCTTGAAACCTTAGACTTCAGGAGAGCAGATTTTAGTCTTTACAAGGACGTATTTGGTAGAATGGCATGGGATAGAGCCCTGGAAAAAAGCATGGTGCAAGAATGTTGGTTGAGTAGAAAAAGGTTCCATTCCAATTAAGAAGAAGTCAGTCAAAAATGCATGGAGAGTTATTTAGGAACTATACAGAGACATTGTGGGATGATATTAGGAAAGCCAAATCCCAACAGGAATTTAATCTGACTAGAAATGTCAAAGTAAACAACCATTTCTATAGGTCTTTAGGTAACAATTAGAAGGCTAGGAAAAAGGTATACCTGCTGCTAAATGAATTAGGAGACTCATCTACACAGGATATGAAAAAATGCTGAAGCAGAGTGCTGCCTTTGCCCCAGTCTATACTAGCAAGACCATTCTTCTGGAAACTCAGGTCCCAGAAACCTGCGGGAAAGGCAGAGGCAAGAACGATATACCATTGGTGAAAATCATTGGGGGACAACCTCCTGCCAGGTCATGGAATACTTAAGCAACCTGGACATTCCATAAGCCCTAACAGGATGTGCCTACCACTGCTGAAGTCATTGGCAGTTGTCATTGTAAGGTCCCTCTTGAAAATATTTGATTGAAATCATGATGTCTGGGAGAAGTGTCCTTTTCCTGGAGGAAAAGAAATAGCACTTTACTTTCAAGGTCGAGAGCAGACAAATCAGCTTCACCTCAATCCCTGAGAAGGTGATGGAGCAGCTGATTCTGAAAACCATCTCCAGACATATGAATGGCACAGTAAGAGATGCCTAGTGAATTTGTGGAGCTTTCAGCCTTGGAGATATTCAAAAGCTGTGGTTCCAAGCTCTGCTTGGTTAGGAAGGTGCACAAGATGACTTTCAGACGTCTCTTCCAACCTTATTCTGTGATTCTGTGAACATGGGGAATACAGCCCTTTTTTTTAGGCCATGTACACATTAATGATAGACCTGACATAAGAATGTGCAATTTAATTGGAGTGAAACAATTACATCAAATTTCCCTGGGTCTGAACCACAAAGGAGTTTTGTTCACTCTGCTTCTGAAGTCTAAAATTTCTTTGAGTCAAATAGAAACACTACACATGTGAAAAAACTTTTATTAAATTATGTATTTGAATGAATGTTAAGATTTAATGATGCAAATATTAAGTGCAAAATTGTGTGTGGTAAAAGAATGCTGTGTCAGTGTACTGAAATGTTCAGGTTTTTATAAGACATCAACAAGCACTTCTTTCCGGTCTCCAAAGTCCCATAATATTCTTGTTATACTGAAAGGGGTGATCTGAAACTGATAGGCAGCTGGCTTTTCAAAAGAAAAAAATGCAAAATACTACATATGAAAAACAACTGTTCCTGAAACTTTAGTAGAACGCATAATTTAATAGAAGGAGTAAATGCGGTGATAGTGCAACTTCAGAATGCTAGAATTACTCAAATGATTTATAAGTTGCACCAAAATCCATTCTGTTTGGCATGGTAATTAAGAGATCATACACATTAGAAAGTGGAAGAATTTATTCTGCACTCCAGTTTGTGAGCATGGAACCTGTCATAGAAAGGATCAGGTTGATGTAAAAAATGCTGTTAACGCTCTCTCCTGACTCCAAACATTTGGTGGACAAGGTTTATCAAGGGCAAATTTGTTTTCTGTAGAGTACTCAGGATTTTGTGTAAGCCAACTTCTACTGGAATATCTAATGAGTTTTGAATCCTTTTCATACATCATTTACAACTGTCTGTACTTATGATTTCCACAGTTTAGTTAAGCATTATGTGAAATGTACCTTTCATTTTTCCTGGGCCAGTGCCTGATGATTTTGTCCAATGCCCTGAGTGTGCTCAGCAAGAAACACTGAGTAATCATGTGCAGCTCCCATCTGGCTAAAGATCAGAGACATTCCATCACAGAGTAACCGCCAAGTAATGCAGGGACAAACTAAATGCTTCTCCCTTACTTATTTTGCTGAGAAACTTATAAAAATCTTGAAGGCCATCAGTCTTTAAGTTAGAAAGCAAAAAACCCTCATGTCCTGCAGTTTAACTTTGTTGATGTTGGTATTAATTACTTGGGAAGGAAAGCTAAGGACAGAGATATCTATACTTATCTCTGTGTGTTTTAAGTGCCCTTTGTTTACAGTATCAATTAACCTTATGCAGAGGCTACAGAAAGGAAGTAGCTATATGTGAGTATACATATTATTGTAGCCAGCTCTCTCTGTTGAAAAAAAAAATAATTAAAATAAACTATTTGCAAAAAGACAGTGATACTACCAGATGTTTTGTAAAGATCAGAAAGTTGTCTAGGAGTAGAACTCTAGGGCAGATGGTACAATGTGCAAGAATTTTCAAGGATCCTGCGTGAAAAAAATTTCTGTAGCGTGTACCTCAAACTGTCAAAGGCTCATAGAAAATAGTTCATTTTCTTGCTGACTCTGGGTCCTCATCTATATGTTTCTCTCAAGTGCTTTCTTGGGGTAAAAAACCCCCACTTTTTTTTTTACGTTAGTCAGCCCCTTATCATAATCCTGACACCATTATAGTCTATGTACCATGCAACAAACAGTAGAGTCTGTTGCTTTTTTAAAGGATAAAACTGCCTTGTTATTCAGAATATGAGCAGCAATGTGAAAGGAATTGAAATAGGATTTAAAACATCTGGAAAGCAATAAAGTTTGGAACATCAAGTATTCTTGAATTGTAAGGAATTCAGTCATTCTGTCCTCTGCAGCCATATCCTCTTCATTAACTAATTTTTCCTCAATGAAAACCTACTGCTTACTTCAAAACCTACTGCTAATGTTCCTCATCTAACACAGGGCTCATCATCTATTTCAACAGTCATACCTCCCTCTTCTTTGTCTCTTTGTTTTCTAACACAGTTCCCTTCTTCCAACTGTGTTGCCTGACTGAATGTTTGGAGACAGCTGCTGGGATAGATCTGTATGTTGTTGCATATTAATTGATTCCCCTTTCACTGCGTCCATTAATTGTTAATGCACTTTACCACCATTTTCATTTGTAGTCCTTTTCCATTGATTCTCATAATGCAGTCCCTGTCCTTGAATTTCAAGCACAATTACTTCTCTTCTCAGCAATTACTACTTCTATACTGTAAAAGTAAAATATTGCAGAATGGCAATGACAATAGAGACCATATGGATATCATTTCAGAGAAGTGATAGGAATACCATGACATAGTGTGAGTAAGGAACAATTCCTTACTCACAGCATTCACCTGCAAATATCTTACCACAACATAATACAGTGGAATTCTAAAGACAAGTGATTTCATGATGTTCATATCAACTCTGACTAGTTTGCACCAAAGATTTAGGTACTAACAGCAACATGCTTAAGTCATGTTGCTACCTCTTCTGCCAGTTTATACCACCAGGGAGATACAATATGAGAAATGTCTTTACTTTCTCTATACTGAGCCAATTTGAGGAACAGTGTTAATTGCAAAAATTGGAGAAAATCATTAGTAACACTTCATTAATTTCATGAAGAACAGAATAAGACTTAAGAGTAGTTTATGTGTTAATATACTCTTTTTGACATTGCTACTACCAGAGTATTTCACTAAAAACATTGATAGCTTACAGTGATTTGAAATGTCATAACAAATTTGTAGAATTTTTGGAAAATTTCGGCTCAAAATTTTTATAATGAAAAGTTTTCTCTGTTAAAATTTCAATTTTACCATAATATTCAAATTTGTTTTAGGTAATTTTAAATATAATATTTTTTCTTGGGGCAAGTAGATCTGATTCTTGATATTTTCATTTGCAAAATAAAATAAAAAACAGTTTCAATATCTGTTTGCCCCTCTTTTAGTCCCTAAGGAAGTATGTAACAGCATTTGTTAGGATGGCTCATAGAGATTTTCTACAGAGAGGAATCGCTGATTAAATTATATCTCCCATAAAATATTTCAGTTTCCCTTCTGAATGCATGACTAAAGCTCCTAGGGCAGATTATACCATGATTTATCTTACCCCACATTTGGAGTTCATAGTGCATACGGAATTATAATAAATCCCTGGGGTTTTCAGGTTTGTATCAAACTGAGAAGAAAGCAAGCATCCAACAGTAGCTTGATGAATTCAAAGAAAACACTGTAACAGCAATAGTCATGTGTATGAATCCTCCTTCCTACCCCACCGCCCCCAAGCAGGTCCCTGATGGAATGGTGACAGTAACTAAGACTGAGCTGCTGGAGAGCTGGATATCCCCGACAAAGAGGGGCTAGTCCTGTGCACCGCAGAGCGTGTGCACGCAGCACCCTTCTGTCCAGGGTATCCCAGGCAGTTGGCCCAGAATTATTTAAGTACAATATGTTAGCAGGCATGATTATAAAAACTAAAATTAGAATGTTGCTTAAAGAGAAGCTTCTCAAGCTTCCAGTGCAAGAAAAATTTGATGCTTTGCCATGTCATTCTAATTCAGAATGAAAATAAGAGTTGGAATAATTAATTTCCTTTGGGAAAAAAGAAAACAACAAACAAACCAAACCAAAACAAAAAAAACCCCCACACCTCTGGCCCCTATTACCTGTATTATACTTACTTTATTCAAGGGTCATAAAAAAAATCATAGATCAAATGTCCTTAATTATGAAAAATCCCCCAAAGCCTCTGTTTCTAGGAAAGTAGAATTTTTGCAGGTCTTGCAGGATTGAGTGAGCAATTATGCAGTAGGACAGAAAACTTCCAGTTTTCTATCACATTTAGATACAGTGAAAATAAGAGAAGTAGGGGAGATGAAGGAAAGTTATCCAGCTGATCTACTTAAAAGTGACCAGGGATTTAAAAGGAGATTTCTAACATCACTTAAACTAAAATTGACAAGCTGCACTGAGGATTACACATTGGCTGCCCCTCTGCCACATATTTGTTCCCTATCTGTGAGCGCTACTTTAAGAACCAGCATCAGGTTATTCTGATATAACAAGATAGAGCAGCTTCAAGAACATCACTGCTAATGATCCTCCTTGGGCAAGTGGCAAGTCTCACATGCAGTCTAAAGCTATGAACCTTGGGGCCCAGGTAAGCTTGCACAGCCAGCAGACTCGGACACCACTTGGCTATGAAGATGTCAGGATGATCTTAAGTAATGGGGGCACCCACATAATATAGGAAACATTCTGTGTTTGCTCCTTTTTTTTTCTTCTTCTTTTTTTTTTTTCTTTTTATTGCTGCAGATTACAAAATCACAGATTATTCTGGGTTGGAAGGACCCCAATAGGATCGTCAAGTCCAACTCTTAAAGGAATCGAACTCGGAACTCTGGTGTTATTAGCATCATGCTCTGACGAACTGAGCTAATCTCAGGTAAATAACCTACTTAGAACTTTCTTACTCTTCACTCAGGCTCAGCGAGTACCTTTCCTGATAAAGAGGAGAGAGAGATCTGAAAATGGCAAACATATGAAGTAAGCATAACTTGTGCTTCCCAGAGCCAGCAGGAAGAGACAGAAAGGATAATAACTTCTACAAGTTTTACTAGTTTGGCTTTTTTTTTTTTTTCCAATGCCAGTGCTTAGAACACATGGAGTCATCATCAGCTGTGGAGATTTCACAGAGTTCGATTGGATGTTTTCATACACTTTGAATGCCATCCCAAGGGCAGATTTGCAATCTTTTTTCAATTAGCTGTCACATACAGTCCAGGTCCTGTTTCTGTGTATCATATGTGTCTTTATTTTGCCTGGTGCCTTAATCTGCAAGGTGCCTCAGATGTATCCATGTGGCTATTTGGCAGCTGGATCATGAAGTCTTTTGTGACCAGCTATTTTCAATGTTTGTATCAACTGCAAAGCAGAAATAAATAGTGATTACGAAAGGCAAATAATACTCATTTTATTACCCAGTGAAGGCAAAGCTGGGACAATAGCAGAGCAGCTGTTTGGCATACTTTCTGGGATTTAGAGTCCCTAACAGAGACCTATGCACTTGTGTGTCCATTTGTGAGAATCAACTTGGATATTTATGCCAGAGCTCCATAGCTGCCAGCATTTCTATGCTCTTTATGCTGGGAAAAATGTCAACTTGCCTATACATGCTAAATAAGCAAAGGCTGTGAGCACATTTAGGGGAATTACCAGAGAAAAAGCATTTTTTATTTATTCACTGTTAGCACTGAAAAGCAACAAGGAGAGAAATATAACCACTGCCACAAGCATGAGAAGGGATGGCACCCTTGGAAAGGCATTAGGCAACCAGCAAAAAACTAATTTCCAGTCTGATGCCTCTTACATTATAAGATACTTTTCTGAGAAAAACCACCAAAAGAAAAATTAGATGTCATTCTTTGGTATCTGTAATTAGCTCTTAAGAGTAAAATTTCTCCCTCCAACCAATTAATGGATATACTAAAAAAGTAATATATAAAATACATATTAGCTATATACTTTGACAACTCCTTTTTAGAAGAGGTTGAATCTGATTGAAGATGGGTGAAGCTTATGCTAAGATGCTGGTGAATATTCCATAATTAAAGTGGTTTATTTTTAGAATGAAGTCCCTGATATGACCCCTACAGTTCTGTTTTCATTATGGCATGAAAAAGAAGTACGAATTTGTCTACCTTAGAGTAGATCCTTTTCTGTGACTGCATTTTGATTCCTTCTCATCTGATAGTATTGATGAGTACATTGACAACTGTCGCTTTTCTTCAAATTTATTTCAGTCTGTGACTGGCCTATGAGCTTTAAGTTTCATATTTTAATTGAATGTATCTAGTACCATAGGACATAGTTGAATATTAAAGAGAATTATTCAGATATTTGTGTCAACAGAAAAAAAAAAAAAAGGAGAGAGAGAGAGAGAGAGAGGAAAAAACCAGAAAAAACAATACCACGACTTCAGCTCAAATAAATCCACAGAATATAGAGGACATATTATTTCAAAAGTAATGGATTGTGCCACAAATTAGGAAGAAGCAAATATAAGGTTATAAGGGTTAAATGTAAAAATGTGCATATTCTCATGTGGTAAAAGATTGCAGGACCAATTAAGTAGTATTTATTCTGTGTTTTTTCAAGCAGTGAATAGCTGCTTGAAAAATTCTAAACTTAAGCCAGCAAGCCAGCTTCAATTGTGTCATGAAATAATTATGATCTGCATAATATCCATCAGAGAGAAATGTCTGACCTAATGAAAGGGAAAGCCTGGAGCATACTTTGAGTCTCTCTTTCTCACTCTATCTATTTACTCCCCTTTCTCTTTCTGCTGCTGACACAGAACTTTCCTTCCTTTCTAGTTAATTAACCTATTTGTCTCCTACCTGGGTTCCTACCTCCACTAAAGACCTAGAAAGACATTTGCTGATAGCATAGTTCAGTTGACTTGATTGTCTGTATTCTTGCATACATTTCATCTCATGTTTATGTTGCATGTTCTTCAAGGTACCACTACTCCATGTCTGGCCAAGCAAACCTGGAGTTTCCTCTTGTTTCCTAGTCATAGCAATAATCAACATAATTAATAATAACAAGTATCACATGTATTTATGCAGACTTCATTACTATTTCTTGACTTCTCACTAAATCTTTGTTATTAATGTATGAAAATTTCTTTTTTTCTGGTTGAAATAACTTGAATATATATTAAATGAGTTTGCCAATGATACTAAAGTAGGTGAAGCTGTGGACACCCTTAAGAGCATAGGAGCCTTAAAGAGAGATCTGGATATCATCAACAATATGAAATTTAGCATGCCCAGGCACCATGTTATCCAGGTTATACAGACAAATTGGGGAGTAAAAGGCTGGAGAGCAGCCTTGCAGAAATTGATCTGTGGGTTTGGGTTGGTGATATATTTGAGTCAGCAGTGCCCTGGCAGCCAGGATGGCCAACTGTATCCTGGGGGGCATCAGGCACAGCATCGCCAGCCGGGCAAGGGAGGGGATTGTCCCACTCTGCTCTGCACTGATGTGGCACCACCTCAGTTATTGTGTGCAGTTTTGGGTGCCTCAATATAAGAAGAAAATCAAACTATTAGGGTGTGTCCAGAAGAAGGCAACCAAGACAGTGAAAGGTCTCAAAGGCAAGACCTTCAAGGGGTGGCTGAGGTCACTTGGTTTGTTCAGGTTGGAGAAGGGAAGGCTGAGGGGTGACCCCACCACAGTCTACAACTTTCTCAAGGTGGGCAGCAGAAGAGGTGGAGGAGGGGTTTATCTCATCTCTCTGGAGACTAACGATAGGACACAAGGAAATAGATTGAAGTTGTGTCTGTAGAAGTTCATATTAAATGTTAGAAAAAGGTTCTTCACTGAGAGGATGGTCACTCACTGGCTCCACAAGGAACAGGCTTCCCAAGAAAGACGTCATGGCACAAATCCTGTAAGAGTTCAAGGAGCATCTGGAGGATGCTCTTAGCCATATGGTCCCTTCCAACAAGAGATATTCTGTGCGTTTATGATGCTATGAATTAAGGAAAGGGAACTGATAAAAAAAGCAGACTAAATTAAGACATTAAGAGGAAGTAATATTTTTCTTTTCTTTTGCTTATAAGATTGAAGATATTATTGTGATTTGAGGCCAAAGTCCTTAATAGAACATATATTTGGACAATTGGTGTTTTGATTGGTCGTAAGATTCAAATTCTTTTAATGTCATTTACTGATTAAACCAGAGATTAGATCTGTTTTCAAACTACAGAAAAATAAATGAGTGAAGAATTCTTATATACTGGACATTTTCTCAGCTATTAATTTCTTTGCTTCACTGCATGGTTTTAGAACATTATAAACATTTTTAGAACCCAGATGTGTTTTGAAAGTATGATTAGATATGTATTACAACATACAGGGGCATACTTAATATCTCCCTCAACAAAAAACATACCAACAACTTGCCTTAAAAACTCTTGTCAGTTTCAGGCAAATCTTCTACCCAACGCTAGAAGCTGTGTCCAGCCTCCAGGTTAGAGGTTGGCCCTATCCTGTGTCTTCTTGCAGTGCCTTTAGAAGTCATTCAGTCACTGTTGTCAATCTTCCAGTCCACCACTTCCACAATATCTTCCTGTTTTAATTTTCAACGCTCTCATGGCCTATTTCTTCTCTCTACTGTGTGTGAGTGGAAACAAGGGAGTCCCTGAAGACTGTACTGGACATTAAAGAAACACAATTGAACAAAGTAATAGGGATTCAGGAGCTGTGGCATAAGCACTAAGTAGCTTAGGGCTCAAGAGCTCTCAAAGCCTAGTTGCCATCTCAATCTTAGAGGCCTATAACCTGTTACCAGGTCTGAAGGACAACTGTGATGCATCCTTTGATGTGCTATTTTAAAGAGAAATTCAGTTATGCATTCCTTCTCAAAACATAAAAATTTAAACTTCTTGGATAGTTGAAAAATACAGTGTGCTCTAGACTACTGTGGATTGGGATCCTAGACTATGTGGTCAATGGGAGTTAATGACCACAGAAACCACTCTGTTGACTTTCACTAAGGTTGCACTGGATTACATGAAATGTCCAACATAAGAACCCACTATTAGATGAGATACTACTAAACATCTTAAACATCTTAATCCTACATATATGTATATATATATATATGTATACTGTATTAGTATATATATTAGGTGTGTATATACATATATTAGGTATATATATTTCTTAAAAGCCCAGATGATAAAGTAGAAAGGAAGAAATATGTGAGAAACAAAATTAATATAATGAAAAATTTATTATCAGATTTGTTTTACTTTCCATGACAGAGTTGAACACATGAGATAAAACAAGAGGAGGAAGAAAGAAAAAGCATGAGTAAGCAAGAGTAGGTCAAGAAAAATGACAAAGATTCCAATTATTGTTATTAATAGTGTCATTAATAACCCACTGCAGCTATGGAATCTTAGTGTGTTCCCGTATCCCACGACGAGTCATTGTGTCCACCCAAAAAAACTGGGTTTTTTCTAAATTATGTAACCTAAAACTGTCATCTACTGTTTTCTTTCTGCAAAGATATATAGCCAATCTGTAAAAAAAAAAAAAAATCTGTAAAAATTTACACTTTAGAAATTGAATTATATTACCTCAGTTTTAATTTTAAAGCACAATAAGAGATTTCTTATATAATGTGTTATTTTAAGGAACTTCAAAGAACATGATTAAAGGACAGGCTATGCTACAGCACTTGGTAACAATTTAGCATTTATTCTGATGGGTAATTTCTGGAGTTCTTTCTATTCAGTGATCAGTTATAAAGGACCATGCAGAGTTTTCACAAGAATAGAAAAATTAGAGGAACATAAAAGCAAATATACCAATGAGGAATTATTTAGATACAAAAAGTTACATCTCCTAATTTTAAAAAGATTTATGACTTAAGCAAGGCTTTGGAATTCTTTGTGGGTGTTTTTTTTCATGCCACAATAAAAGCAGGGATAGAACTGAGACATTTGAATGTAGTTTAAGATTTTATTATTTGAGAAAGTAAATACGTTCACTAGCATATGCATTAGTTACCCCATTCAATAACTACAGGCATTCTTCTTTCTACAGGCATTCTTCTTTAAAAAAAAAACCCACTGTAGCATTTGCAAAGAAAATAATCAAGATCAAAGGTTACACTTTGCACCCTGTTCTCTCACTGAGTTGTTATATGACCGCTGGAGAGGAACTTACTTACCTTTCATAAATGTCTGCTTACTTTCCATCACAATGAAAAATATAATAATTCCACTTATATTAAAATCTCTGCAACAACTGGACTTCATTCCATGAAATTAACTTAATGTAATTATTCTCCTGCTTGAAGATAAACATACACTAAAAGCATATGCGGATTGAGGCCTATGAAAGTTGTAGGGTCATGCCATAAAGAAATGTAGAATATTCCATAGAAAATTTGTACAAATAGATGTTAATAGTAATCAGTCTGAAGTAGAAACAAATTTGTCACCTATCATAAATTAAGATTTCAGAGGGAACAGCTCAGAGCAGATTCATCTCAATTTTGGGAGACAAAGCACCTTGAGCATTTAGGCACCACTAAACTTTCATATGCCACATGCATAACTCTAAGCTTCCCTAGAAATAACTACCTAAATATATATATAATATATATAATATAATACCTTGAATGTTTTACAACATAAAATATTCACGTATCTATGCATACCTATATCACTTAATTGCAGCGTATTGTTGGCATCATTTTCTTGTTCTGAAATTAAAGGAGTGTGCGTATCTCCAAGTAGAGAAAAAAACAAAAAAAAACCCTAGTTGATTCAACACTCCTAGCCAGGCTTTGACAATTTTTGACAATTGCATTTTAATCACATTTTGTCAAAGCAGGTTGACAATTCAAAAGTTTTTGAAAGTCACTAATATTTTTTTTTTTGCTGTGCCAAAATAACCATGCCAAATTTCAAAACTTTCATGTTTCAATTTAAAGTATTTTGCTGAATTGAGCTATAGATGACAGACTTTTAAAAAATATTTTTTTTGCACCTCATCTCAAGACTCAATTTCTAGTGCTTTTGGGATTGTCAAGTCCTTGCTGTCTCAGAAAAAAACTGTTAACACTTGAAAAATATTTTTCACGTGTGGATATCCATCATAAACTCAACATATGCAGTTGTTTGCAAAGGAAACATAGAAATTTAGCAACTCACAAGGTACCATAATTATTACTAATAAATTTTTTGTTCTCATCCTGTAAGTTTCCTTTCATGATTTTTAAATGAATCTAACAACATATAGCTGGCTCAAGTAAGAGATTCATTATAATGCAATTATTCTCCCTCAAAAAATCAGATTTTTCTTTTTTCCTTCCTTCCTTCCTCCCTTCCTTCCTTCCTTCTTTCCTTCCTTCCTTCCTCCCTTCCTTCCTTCCTTCTTTCCTTCCTTCCTTCCTCCCTTCCTTCCTTCCTTCTTTCCTTCCTTCCTTCCTCCCTTCCTTCCTTCCTTCCTTCCTTCCCTCCCTCCCTCCCTCCTTCTCTCGATTCTGAAATACTTTGTCATTTTGGAAAAGGAGCACACAAGTATAAAATGAAGCGCTTATTTAGCTGGATGCAGACTTAGAATTAGGGCAATTTACTGACATGTTTAGTAAATTCAACTAACTTAGTTAGCCTTATTACTGATTTAACATCTTTTGTAAATCAGAACTTTCTTTTACTTGGCAGAGAGCACATAGTTAAAATACAGTTCCAAAGCAGGGAGTTTAACTACATTTTAATGGGATTATTCACTGCTACTTGCCAATATGAGCAAGATTTTCACAAACTGATCCAATGCAAATAAAATGTGGCTGGGAACTAGGTGGAAAAATATGTTCACAGATAATCTCATCAACCATATATACATTCATTGAAATAACATGGGGTTTAGGGGATTTTTCTTTTTCTTTTTCATTTCTTTTTTTTTTTTTTGAGTATGCAATGATTCACTAGATAGTAAAAGCCACTAGGTGGCATTTGTGATTTATTGGGCTGGAAGCACTGGTTTAAATATTACGTCTAATCCTTGGTTTCAGGAGAACAAGACATTTAACATTCCAAAGCATTTAATTCAAGGACCTCCCTCCATAATTAGATAAATGCATAGAATTTGCACTTCTGCTACATCATTTGGAAACCCACTTTCTGAAGTCTCCATTCAACCCCTAGATGTTCTCAGGCATGTATTCCCTGACCCCACAGCACCAGCTTACGTAAGTAATTACTTGTCTACAATTAAGCTGTAAATAATGCAATCACTCCATTCTTGTCCTGTCACTCTAGTCCCAACCACAACAAATAGGGCTAATCACATACTTACTCAAGTGTGTAATTATTTACAGTTAAACTTCTGTCACTTTCACCCTGTTTGGAAACAGTAGAACACAACCTGTAATTAGGAAATATTGCTGCAGGCACTTTTACTTGGAAATAAGCCATGGATTCAGCACCTATGTGAGCAAAAAGGTAAACCCTTTGATCCAGGATTCTGGCATGGATTTTTCCCCTTGGGCTATTCTATTATCAGCCCCCAATAAGGCAGGGAGATCAATGAATTATTATTATGTCAAATAAGTCTCTAGAAAATCACTTGTCTCTTCTTTGTCAGAGAATTTATATGCACTAACATCATGTTTATATGCATGAATTTATATGTATAAGTGTATATATATCAATGTTGCAGTGTATATATATTAATTTGTATCTGAAGATGTAAGAATTAATCAGATATGCACCTGATTTTGATTTTCTTTGAATTTACAGTAAAAATTTTGGCATTCACAAATTAGATTGATGGATATAGGCTTTGACTTTTCAATGGTTACTGGTCACTTCTTTCCTTGATTAGAACCTGACACTGTGATAAAAGAAATCATTCTTTCTTGAAATTCTTTCAAAGAATTATATTCATCAAAACACAATTATATTAACAGGTGCAGAAACAGCTGTATATAAACATGTCACTAAAAAGATTAGTCATAAAGCAAATGCCTTTATGTTATGCCCTAGTTTATTGTACTGAAACCTTCCAACTCAGAAATCATTGTCTCATAATAAATTGAGGACCTCACACATATAACATTAAACCGTATGTACCCTCATTTTATACTGAGTCAGATTCTGCCACACGTACTCAGCTTGAGCTATTCCTTTCTCTATCCCAAGGGCTGGTAAAGAACTACTTGGCCTGAACAAGGAGGCAGAATTCATCCCATGGAGAAGATTGGAAAATTAGAAAAAACTCATTTGCCACCTGCCCTTAGCAGTAATTCCAGAAGCAGATGGAATATGAGATTAAAAACAGGACCTGATTTTTGCTTACTGGCACATAAGCAGATCATTTAAAAGAAAGACTGGGTAAGAACAGGCACAGAAAATAATTGCCCTAACACTTGTTATCAGTTTTTTCAAAGACAGTGGACAGTTAATTTCTTCCTTCCCTTGTTCTGTTCTCTGTTTCATCCTCAATACGCCTATAGATCGTTCTATAACTGTTCTCATAGACAAAAGTTGTTTTACACCCAGAAATCAGGGTGAGTTGACAAAAGATAACACAGATTTTAAATAAGCCTTTTTGTGGGAAGACACTAGATTTAAAATTCTTCATTAAGTTATTCGATAGATGCATTGGCCAGTATCAGATGTGGCATAACTCCCTGTATAGGACTCTTCTTGTTTTGAGTCAAACAGGTGTTTTTACTGGTGTAGGTCAGTGCAAGGAGGTGAGGGGTTTAGCTTAGAATGTTTCAGTAGACACAGCATGTAAGGAACAAAGGGAGTCGGAATACAAGTTATCAACACACTTTTATGATGTGAATAGTCAGGGTTGTATACTAGGAAACTGGAAATCATGAAAATTAATTATTCACCAGTCAGTCTGCAGAAAGAAGTCTGAGGTTTTCCTTCCTAGTCCTTAACAATGTCTGGCAAGCAGGTTTCAATAAAATGCCTGGGTATCCAATTACCATGGAAACAGTCAAACTGGATGGAGTCTGTGGCACTTAGCTAGTTAGTAGTCAGTTGCTGCTGAGTTACAGTGATATGAAATTGCTGTAGTCTCAGGATAACTTTTGAAATGGTAGTAGCTGCCTCCCAATGTAATGACTTACTCAAACAGTCTATATCAGCCAGAACAAAATGCTCAGTAAATGTTTCCAAATTGACAGATATTCTGTTAGGGAGCTATTATTTGCTGTCCATACGATGCAGGGAGAATGCAGAAATGCTGGCCTTTGTTTACTTTTTTAGCTGCCTGCTAAGACCATGACCTTTTGCTGCGGATGGTAAACATATGTTGAACATTTGTTTAAACTGTCTTCCCACCACTGAAAAACATAACCCACCTGATTACATTATGCAAATGAGTTGCAAGGGAAATAAAATAGAATTTTATATATTTCTACCTAGTAATGCTTCCACAGCTTTGTATTTATGACACTTCAAAAAATATGTAATCCTTGGAGGAAAGTGAGTGATTCATATAATTCTTCTTCAGCACCAGAAAGTCTGTCAAACTGTCACTGCAAGCTACCATCTGAGAAGCTGCCCTTCAGAGTCTTAATTTCCCTTTCCTTCCCCCTCATGCCCCACTAAGATTATTTACAAGACTCTGGTAGCCACATCTGAAATCAACCCTTGTCAGATTATTAAAGATTTGTAAAATGCATGAGAGAGTAAACTACAAGATATGCTGATAAGGAGTTGGTTATATCAGTAATGAACATGGCCAGTTTCTTGTTATCCTTTGAGGGTAGTATATGCTTCAAGGATTTACCCACACACTAAGCTTTTTTCCCAGGTAAACCAGCTGCTGATTCTATTCTCCTTCCACAGTGTACTAAACACATCCTTGTGTCACCAGCAAGAACAGGAAATACAGTGAATTAGGATTTTTTCTTTACTTTTCAGTATTCTGAATATTAAAAAAAAAAGAAAAAAAGTTTGATTTGCAGTAAATCATCAGCACTGCAAAATATATGCAATAAAATGCATTGTATTAACTAGATTTTCTCTCTCCTAAGGTATGTGTTTCATAGAGAAGGTCAAGATTTCTGTTCACAGTTCATTAAAAAAATTTGCTAAATATTTGTTCACTAAAATGTGAGATTTTGACTCCTTAAGTTCAAAGTGATACTTTTCTTACAAATCCACATGAGCTTTTTGTCTAAATGCATTTAAAACAGAACTAATGACATATTTATATTTGCAATCCTTCACACTGAAAGCCAAGTCTAAGGAATTGATACATGCAGTATGCTGAAGGGCTCAACAATGTAAACGTTACACTTCCAAATCCGCAGAGATTTGGAGTGACTTGTTAGAAGCTGTCATGAATTACAAAACTTCTTTACAAATCCGGAAGGTTGTCACAATATTTGAGTTTTTTAAACTTTCCTATGTTAAAAACTACAGAACCACAGATAAAATATATGCCTCAAGATAAGTCTTAATCTGATTGCTGTTTTCATAGCCCTGAATTTTTTGAAAGAATTTACATGATCCAGAATATGGATGACATGGATGGTCCTCCACAGCTGAAGGTTAAAAAAAAAAATAAATTGATACAACTTCAATATTAAGAAAATAAATCATCAAATGTGATTAGCATGAAAATTTTGGAATCCCTAACATGGTTGCAGGTATGGAATAACATTTCAAGGTGATGTTAAAAAGTTAATGCACATGAAAGGTTTTTGCATTTTTGTCAGTAGAGGGAAGAACATATTCTACACGATATCTATTGCTTATCATTTCTAGGGAAGATGGGGAGTTTGGTCATTGGTCACTTGTAGCTAGGTGAGGTAAATCCACCCAATTTATACTTTTTTGCCATGTAAGAAATTCCATACCAAAATAAATTTTATTAATTGTCACTATTTTTAGGGACCAGATTTCCTAACAATTTATCCACACTACAGAGGTTTGTGTGCTCCTGCACAATCAAGTTCACCTCTTCACAAATGAAGAACTAAGCATTTGGTACAATCTGGATGCATGGATTTTGGCATAAACTTTCTGGAGCTGTAGTTTGAAACTTTAGGGAGCTGCTTAATCTGAGTCACTGAACTCCAGGTAATACTAAACACCCACATGGGGATGTGGTTTACAAAGGTTTGAGTCTCATAACTTTACAGCTCCAGCCAACAGTTTGAAAAGTAATTCAAGTTACCTCAGCAGGGGTCTGCTTTAAAAATAAGATGCTTTTGCTTGGAAGTAAATGGCTACAGATTCTCAGATGTTGGTCAGCCTTAGGTGATCTCACAAAGTCTGTGTGGGGAAAAAAAATACGGACAAAGGAAAGAAGACAGCAATTCCTAAAGTTGGATAGTTAGAAAAATATTCTCTGAAGAACTCTATCATGGAAGGCTATAAAATACTGAGATTTTCTTACATAACTGTTGCTGCATGATCATGGGAAAACGGTAACTCCTCAAAGTAAAAAATGGCTGATCTGATAGGTATTTTTAAGATGTTTGTCTGAAGTTCTTATTGATTGTCACGGCTGAAATAATGTAACAGCATGTGTCAAGATATAAACTAACTTCTTGTATCTTCCCCATGGCACAGGACTATTTATTTCCTATATCATATGTATATAAAGGGAACATGACACTTACTAAAGCTGAACAAATAAATACTCACGGATTTATGTTATTTATTATACAATTTATGTCTGGCATGGAAACTTTCAGTTCCTTTCTGCTATTCATTTTTGTACAATTATTCATTTAAGCAGTTTCTCCTGAAAATGCAACAGAAATTATGTCTATCCACATTCATGTTAGGTGAATTAATTATGTTTAATGTTACTTAAATGAATATAAGAGGAATTAATCATCATTAGAAAGATACTGGAATGCTTTAGCCTTTAAGCTTTAGTATACTGCTAGGTTATAAGTTATTAGATAAGAATCCATAGTTAAGCCCCTAGATGCAAGGATTTGGGAAGTATTGGGAGGTGTCTACATCTGTAACTAGACTGGGGAATTTTGCTCTCTCTCTTTGAAAGTGATACTTATTATGCATGCTCTTTTGAGTTATTTATGTTCTTAATTGGTATGTTTTCTCATAGCTTTTAGCCAATCTCTTGAGTCAGAGGCCAGAAAGGAGTTATGTCTGCATAAGCTTGTTTGGACACATGCACTTTGGTGCAAATAAAGGGATACAGTAGGCAAGACTTGAGGATGGAGAGATATGTTCTTCTTCCATAAGTAAAATACAGAAATTTTTCAGGATTATTTCATAAAGTTTGTCCACATGTCTTCTTTCCAGTTATCAATTCAAGTTAATGATGCTTCCTAAATTCTTAGCCAAGGTACCTTTGCCTATCAGAGGATAGAAAAACATAAGTTTCTAACAGTTAAAATATCTGGAGAATTTTTTCATAATAAATTGCATATAGCTTCCTATTTATTTCCCTCTAATTTTTTATCACTGCCACCACCCTGCTATTCTCTGACATCACAATACTAGATAGTATTGTGACCTACTGAAAAGACAGAATCACAATAATACAGAATAAGACAGCCTGGGAGGGACCTTAAGTAGGTGTTGCCAAAGTTAAAACAGTCACAAGGTCAGACAAAGTTTCTCAGCATTTTATACGTTATGTCTTGAAAACCTTCAAGACCAGGCACTTCACAACTGCTGTGGGCAATCTGCTACACTGCTTGACAGTCCTGATGAAGAAATGATTCCCTTAAATCTGCTCGTGCTCCTGCCATAAACCGGTGTGAAGGGAGTGACTCAGGTTTCGTGCTAACCTCCTCACAGGTATCGCCAGGCTGTTATGGGCCACCTGGCACCTTCCCTTCTCTGGGCTGAACAAACCTGATTCCTCCTCCACTTTATCATCATGCTTTAACCAGTTTACTCTTCCTCAGTTACTGCTTTTGACCATTAAGTATACTGGCTTCAGGAAAACTGGATGAATGTCTCCCAGCATGGATTCCATTCTGGAGAACAAAGATAGCGTGTGGCTGTGTATAAACATGTGCAGCAATTTGCCTAGTCCTGCTCTGCTGGTATTCTCATGTAGAATGAGCTACTTCTAGGGATCAAATTACAGACATTTAGAAGTAAGCAAATGGGAAGTTAGTGATTATGCACTACTATATTTTTGAATACAAAAAGATTGTTGCTTCTTTCAGAAGTGCTTGAAAGAAGAAATAATAGCCATTGGTAGACACGTGTGGTCAGTGACTGCACTAAATGTTGCAACAGATGTATGACAGGGAAAGACCATGTCAGATGGAGGACCATTTGGCTCTTTGTTTTCTGAATGTAATTTTTCTGTCTCTTCTTATCTAGTTCCATTTTCCTGGATGGAAATGTACAAATCTGTCCTACCAGAAAAGATCCATTTTCGAATTTCAAACCTCAATGAATAGTTAATGTGCTGACCACAGCAGACTTTTGTTCTAACTATTCTCAACTTAATACTTCTGCTCGGGAACCAGAATTTTATTGTGAATTGCCCAATATAATTATAACGTAAACTTTCACAGTGAGGTAAAATTGTCCCTTCAAAATATAGAGGGTGAATAGCTGAAAAGAATGGCTTTTACATGATCATAAGAAAACTGAGGAAGATTCTTCATAATTTTCAGTAAAATGCTGCTTATTTTGAAAACAAAATGAAGAGGAGAGCACTAATATGGCAAAATTGAAATTTCTGTGATCCGACGTGTGATTTCTTTTCTGCATATGAATAATCACAGTAGTGACATCACGCTAGGTTTGTCCTTTGCATATACAGTTTAAATAAGGACCTCTGGTCCACCAGGCCTTGCTTACCACTGAATAAGTCAGGTACTGCTTTGAAGGTCAGTTCTAGTATCTGCATAAGAATTCTAGCATGTAAAAACCTCCTAACAAACAGATGATACTTTCAACATGTGATCTGCTCTGTATAACACTGTCTTCATTAGAAACAGTTGAATACCAATTTATCTGCAGCTTTGCTGAAAGGTTTATAGCACAGTGAGTGGTAATCACATTAGCTCCCTTTATCACTTGGACTGTACATTACATTAACATAATACAATTTTATAGCTTTAAGAAATATTAAACTGAAATGAAGGCAAGCAGCGCTTCACTAATGGATTTACAACATCTCTTATCCCTACTCAGCTACAATGTCTATAATCAGAGAGAATAGTATTTGCACTTCTTTAGAAAGAGCTCTTCATTTCAAACACTGTTATTCTGCTAAAGAGTTGCAATCTAATTGGTTTGTTGAGAGATGCAGAGACTGCTTTTGTCCTTAATCCTGATTTTAAATTGCTCTAGTTTCTTATTCTTGTATGCATCGCTAACAGAGAGACACATGCATATGCACCTACTTCTGTAAGAGATTTTGAGACAGAAAAATCTCTTCACTACAAGCATACCACTGAAATTTGGTTAAGATGAATAAGTAATTTGCCTTGAGTCTTCTAAAAATCTCTGATTTTCCTCTAGGTATGTGAAGTAGCTTTGGTTCCTCTGGCAGGGAACATCAATAAGTTAAATAAACAGCAAAAGGAATCGAATTAATCTTCTTCTCACCCAAATCATCCCCCTGAAGTAAGGGAAAAGAACACAGCAAACAAAAACATCTGTTCCTGTTCTAAAGAGTGCTTGAATGAGTAATAGTAGAAGTATATTTTCCTTGTTTCTACATTCTGACAGAAGCATGAAACTACAAAATAAGAACTAAAGGCTTTACTGAATTAATCTTCGTATAATTAA
>WEKY01048222.1:0-122160 GCA_013390045.1 Picathartes gymnocephalus
AATAAATAAATAAATAAAACTTAAATAAAGCTGTTGACCTTTACGGCTGCAATAACAACCTTCTAAAATATTGTTTCCTCATTAAACTAGCCTTGCATAAAATTGTACTCCAATGTATAATGAAAACAGAAATAGGCAAAGTATATTTCTGAGTTACTTTATCGATAACTCCTACACACAGCCAAGTTAATTCCATTTAAATGCCAGTATCACTCAGCAAACATGCAAACAGGTTTAAAGACGAATTAAGCATTATTTTTATGTTTATTCTCCTTGCTAATCTCCCAAGAAGGAACATCTCTCTCTCATATTTGGATTCTATTCACGTGTTGCCTTAAAGATTTGAGCAGCAGAGGATGCTGAACTGTAATGACAGCAGGAGGCATCAAATGACACCCACATCTGCAAATCAAGGAGGGGGGAAGCTTGAAAGACACCTTGTGAGTGTGAAGCCTTCACTTCTCTGAAGCACCATCCTTCAAACTCATGTCCAAAGATTTTGCTAAACTGCTGCATTTTGTCACCAACTGGTGACAAAGCCCCAAGGTAGAGGAGTTTGAAGAGCCTCCCCAGAACCTGTAACACTCCAGCCAGCAGCCTGAATTTATCCATAAAAGCAGCAGATGATTGTAGCTCAAAAGCTATGGAGTAATGCAGTGAAATTGAACAGTAAGCATTGTCACTTTAGGAAGAAAGAAGCAAAAATTACTAAAATCAAAACTATTTTCCTCCAGGAGGGAGAACCCAGACAACTTGGGACGCAGCCCAAGTGCTGCAGGTTTTGAAAGAGCTGAAGTGTTGGGGCCAGACACCACAAGGGTCAGAGCACATTTACACCCTACTAAAATCAGCAGGAAATGAAGGGATATCAAAGGGATGCCTGTTGCCTTGCAGGACTCACCCTCCTGAAAAAAGGTAAGGCCTCAAATAGCCACAATGAATAGCAGTGAGAAAAGAAAAAAGAGAAATTACCTAACCCACTGGATAATCACGTCACATTACCATTCATCCTTTCATGAAAATGGACTGTACCACACAGTGTTCAGTCTCAGAAATGTTTAGTATGATGATGGAGTAGAAAATGCCCCAGGTAACTTATTTCCTGAAGAATCTGACTTGGCAGGAAATATGCAAACCAGTTATTTTTCTTGTGTGTTTGAGACACATCTTAAAAAATAAGTAATTGTAACAAGCAAATGGCAAAATGCCTCATCCATTTGGAAGAAAAAAAGATCTAAAGAAAATATCCAACTCAAATTTGAACTTCCCAGGGAAAGATTAGGGTGGCTTTTTTTCAATATTATGCTAGTTACAATAGATTAAGGAAGCTTTCCTAAACAAGGCAGAGTAGTAACGAGGCAGTTTTAACTTAACATAGTAAGAAATGGTTCATCCGAACTTGCCTGCAACACTGCAAGCAGGAGATATTGTTTATAAAGAGCACAAGGGCCTGGCCACTTTCTGCATTTCATTGACAACTTTTGTACAAGGAAAGCAGGACAACATGTCTCTGCCTGGCCATTCCAGTAGCCATTTACAGATTTTTTTTTTATGATGTTCAGCAGTTCCTATAATTCATTTTACACCTGCTGGGAATGCCTGCTCCACCATCTCCTCTTGCACCAAGTTTCAGAAGTTTGCCGCGTAATGAATTATCTTTTAGAATCTGATTTAAATCAGGTCCCTCAAGTTTCATCAACAGCTTCCTGGCTATCATATTCTGGGAGCAGGTGAAAAGCTTGGAGAAAATGGCCCAAAATTTCCCTAAGTTCTGCAACAGCAGAGCCACAGCTGACACTTCCTCCATTGACAAAGGCCAAACAAAATGGCCCTTGCAAAGGTACCAGAGCTCTGTAGAAGTCAGGAGCTCAGCTGTGATCTGGGTATGAAAAAGATAGAAAAAGCAGTTAATTTAAAACTGCCTTAATATTGCAATGATAATGGTATTAACTCCAGTTGCACTCTCCCAAATTTCAATCACTATCTGCACACAGATGTGTGACTCTGCACAGCAAACTGTTACACCATTGCTAAAGATGCACAGAAGAAGTCAGGGAGTTTGATTTTAATAGCTGATTATTCCTTCCTGAATAACTTCAAGTATTCAGCTCAGAGTACACCATTTTTAGGTTAGTGCCTTTCAGGCTGAGATGACTGTGCTTCTGGACTTCCTTCACAATTTCACTCTTGTAATTCCATGTTTTATCTGTTATTTGGATTCATTACTTTCATGGAAAATATGAGGCCAACTGTATTTTCATTTTAATTATTCTCTAGCTCATAGACTTTTTTAGTAGTAGTAATTATCATTCAATCAACAATTATTTTCATCCTGAAGGGTCCCAATTTTCTTCACAAGTGCTTATGAGGATGTTTATGTGAATACAGACCTTTCACATGAGTAAAGGTTTGCAAGATCAAGTCCTTGCATTAGCCCAGAAACAGTGGGTGGCTTTAATGATAATTTAACAAAGCAGCACTTAACAGAGCTTGTCCTGGACTAGATTTGCATCTAAAAATGTTTTGCTGCTGCATTAACTGCACCTAGTTTTGGCACTAGCAGGTATTTTGTGTCAACAAGGCTTTAGTCTGTTGGACCTCTTCATGTTTTATGAATTTTTATGCACTTGATCCAAGACCTTTCAAATCCTGTATGATAAACCATCACATAAATTTATTACCATATGTTTAGCTGTATTAGAAGACTACAATTCTAATACAAAAATGGTTTGTTTAAATAGCTGTATCACTGATGTTAATATGTAAAAAAACAGATACATGATATGTCCATGAACATCCACAAGAAATGGCATATATTCATCAAGAGGTATTTACTTACTTCAACAGAAAAATAAGCAGGTCAACATTAAAAGAGAAAAAAACAAAAAGCAACTCCTTTTCCATTTCCTCATTTTTCACAGCTCACTGCTTTTACATCATTACTAATATGTTCCCATATAAAGATACTTGCATGATGAGTCTGTCATGCAGCAATTTTACTGGTAGAGGATGAAGCTCTCCAGAACCAAATTCACACCCCGACAGGCCCTCAACAGACAGCAATTCAGAGGCTGAAGGAAATAGTTTTGAACTGTGACAGAATTTCTCCAAGTGACACGCGAACTCCAGTGCATCAAGATCTCTCAGACTCCAGGCAGAAACAAGCATTCAGTATTATCCCCGATTCCTGGGAAACTGGGATCAGCTCTGATCTAAACGCAGTTTGGCTCAGGAATGCAAGTCAATGCATGAAAGGAACAAGCAGTGATTAGTCCAGAAATGCTGAGCACTCACCCTCGGCTGGAAGGGCCAGGATGGACCTGCTCCTGCTTTGAGTGCCCTCGGCGTTTTTGCTGGAGCAGGAGTGGGAGCACAGGGACCACGGGGACCACTCACTGATCAGGCAATCCCTGGCACAAGGGACTTCACAAGCCACCACCTCAGGGCGGGGAAGCTCGGAGCAGAGGTGGTGTGGTACTTCTTCACCTGCAGCAAATGAAACAAGACAGACGTGGAGGGAGGCACAGCTTGGCTCAATACCCACAGCCTGCATCAAACAGACCAACTTCATGTCAAATGTGCCCCTGCCCACGGAGGAATATGCTACAGAACAGCATGTGGGGAGGCTGCAGACTGCAAAGTGTAATACTTGAACAACTAACTTAAAAATTTATTCAGGGGAGCAAAGAAGAAAACAACGTGTTTCAAGCTTGGTGTGTGACATCTTGGCTGCAGTCCACTCTCTGAAGCAGGTAAACAAAAGAAATGAGATACTTTCATCAACAGAGCTAATGATAATTGCCCCATATTTTCTAGCAATCTCTACCTACAGAACCTATTTTCCACAATACAAATTGTGCAGATCCCAAATTGTGCAGAAGTCAAATTTCTTTTTCCTACAGGCCAGAGAAGTATCTAGCAGATGCTTTGGTTCTTCCCCTTCAGCTTCACCAGAATGAGCTACTCTTATTTCTGACTCCTGCTTCTCACCCAAAAGCTAGGAGATCCGAAATTATGCATCTGTTGGGCCACCACCATCCAAGAGAGAAATCCTTTCTGCTGCACATGAACCAAGGGACCTGGACCTTCTCCTAAGGAGAAGCATCTTTCCAAAAGCCCCTTCAATAAGAAGGTAGGACAGTGGGGACCAGTGGGGAAAAACCCACCAACCAAAAAAAACACTGCCAGAATGAGCAGCAAAAGAAGGCATGTGAGGCGTGTCATGTGGAACACAACACAGGGAACTATGGTTTTTAGAAAGGAAAATAAAAAAAACTATTTTAAAGTAAGAAATTTGAGCAATTACATATAATTTACAAGGACATCATAATTCAGAAAAATTCATAAAATGTAACTCTTTTAGTACCGAATTACACTTAATGTCTTAAAAAGGTATTTTAAGTGATGAACACTCATGACTGACGTTGTTGCATTGTCCTATTACTTAGTATTCCTGGATTCTCATGAAACTTCAGCTATATATCTGAAGTTTCTGGAAGCTCAGCTGTTTATAAACAAAAGGGTCCCACCACGTGTTACCTCCTCTTTTGCCCTTATAATAGTTACAAACCTCTCCTTCAAGATTTCTTTAATTATGAACCTCAGAAAAAAAACATAATGACTACCCAGGCTTAATCATATGTAAGGAAAGAAAGTGCCTCTTTCACCTCACGCCCTAGGAACAGGCTCTGTAACAAGGCAGCCCAGGAAGCAATTATAACTGGGAGGGTAGAAAACTGTGCTGCTTTTACAAGAGCCCACATCTAGTAGTGAGTAAATAAGAGAGGCAGGCTGTGAGCACATAAAGCTGTCAACAGCACGGCGCTATTATCTGCAGTTGCATCCCTAAATGAAGACAGGCTCATCGCCCTCGAGGCACAGATAAAACTTTTCAAGCGTATTATGAGAAGGAACAGCGGATCCAGCAGGCAATCAGACTGCAAGATATGGTTAAAAATACTTTAGTTTTATACTCCCTTTCCTTTGTGCTCACCTGGAAAGGCTCAATGTGCCCAGTCTTTGCACCACCCCCCTACACAGAGACCCCATCCATCGGTGCTGCAATTGGCATCCCATGAAAACCAAGCTGAATCTGCTCTGACCAGCCCCTCTATCCCCACTGCTGCTTTGGATGCTCACCTAATGCTGAGAACTACCTTTCAGAAAAAAAACAATGTGAAAACAGCAAATAAACCTGTAAGCCTTATTCCAGCTGTCTTCCCGAGTCACTTAAGCATCAAAATCCCTGCTAACGTTTTGACAGTTTGTCTGTACAGCAGCAGGTAAGGCCAGGGCAGCCTGGGCAGGCTCATTTAAGGAGGCAGTTGTGCAGCAGCATCAAGAGATTACAGGCTTTGGTGAAGCAGGGTGCAACACCCGTGCTCCTCTCCCATCACTGATAGGGAAGCACGGGGACAGCCAGGGACAGGCTTCAGAACCAGACGGGACAAGATGGGACACTGGCCCTGAAAGCGTGACCCCTGCCCGTCCATCCACAGCACAGATTATCTCTGTTACACCAGGACTTTATGGCCAAAAAGTGTCATGATGTTCACCAAATTCTGAATTTAGCCCAATTTTTTCCACCAATCAGACTGTGCTACAGATCTAAGCATCAGAGAACAACTGCTTATTGAAAGCCAAGTGAGCCTTTCCACTGATTTAATCCAACTTTAAAAAACCCAAGGCACTCCTCTCAGAAGATGATTTAAAACACTTGTGACCCCTCTGGGGTGACTTTCTCCACCCATAAGCTCACATGCCACATATTGTGGGGTGACCACCCTGTGGGGAAGGGAGGCAAAGGAGCAAAATACACTTTCAACTTCTTTCTTCTACGATTTCTTTTCACACTGGATTTACAGCAGGTGACAGCAACAGCAACACTGCAAACAGAGGCTGCAATTCACAGTTCCTGGGCAAAGAAAGGAAGCTTTGTGCTTTGTCAGAAAGAGTTTACCACCGGGTGCATGAAGGTACAATTCAACATTCACTTTGATTTACTTTATAGCTCCATTCACCATGTTCAGGTTTAATTACTGCCTTCTATTACTGCAGAAGGGGAATTTCTTCTGTACCAGCTGCCTGGCAGAGAATTCTCAGAACACTACTGTATACTACAAAGGGAGGTAATAATCTTTCATTTTCCATGAAAAATACTAGAACAGGATATAGCTGAAGTGTGCTTTATGCATTGTTGCAGATTTAAAAGGAATACTAAATTCTTAAGAGCTTCCAAACTGTCCACTCAGTACCTTGAAGGTGTAATTCTTATCTCACATATGGCTGAATAATCTTTCTAGATCTTTCCATAATCTTTACATGCACAAGCGTGTTCTATAGGCCAAATAGGGAATCCACCCCAATGTACTGAGGAAGCTGGCAGAAGGGCTCACCAAGACACTCTCCATCTGTTACCAGAAGTCCTGGCTATCAGGAAGGTCCCAGAGTTGATTGGTGACTGAAGGTTGACAAATGTGACACCCAGCTACAAGAAAGGCTGGAAGGAGGATCCAGGGAATTTCAGACCTGCAGCTTGACCTCCGTACCAGGAAAGGTCATGGAGTAGATCATCCTGAGTGCCACCACATGGCACGTACAGGACAACCAGGGGCTCATTCCCAGCCACCATGTACTTAGGAAAGGCAGGCCCTGCTTAACCAACCTGATCTCCTTCTATGACAAGGCAACCCACTGAGGGGATGAGGGAAGGGCTGTGGCTGTGCCTTCCCAGACTTTATCAAAGCCTTTGGCACCACTTCCCACAGCATTCTCCTGGAGAAACTGGCTGTTCATGGCACCGATGGGTGCCCTGCTCACTGGGTAAAAACCTGGCTGGCCATCCAGTCCCAGGGAGTGTTGGGGAATGAGTTACATCCAGCTGGAGCCATCACCAGTGGTGCTTCCCAGAGCTCATCACTGGGGCCAGCCCTGTTTAACATCTTTAGTGCTGATCTGGTCAAGGGGACTGAGGGGACCCTCAGCAAATCCACAGAAAACATCAAGCTGGGCAGGAGTGTGGATCTGCTGGAGGGCAGGGAGGCTCTGCAGAGGGGTCTGCACAGGCTGGACCAAAGGGCTGAGGCCAGCTGTGGGAGGTTCAACAAGGCCAAGAGCTGGGTCCTGCACTTGGATCACAAAATCCCCAGGCATCTCTCCAGTCTGGAGGGTGCCCCGTGGAAAAGCACCTGGGGGTGCTGGTCAGCATCAGCTGAGAGCAAGAGCACAACCAGACACCATCACCTGGGAGCACAACCCACACACTCCAGCTTCTGATCTGCCTGAGGTACAGGAACTGAAACAGCACCCTCAGCATTCCCAGAGCCCAACTGATCCCCCTCATACACTCTTTATTTCATGCCTTAAGCACTGATTGTTCTCAGCCTTGCTGAATGCTTGCTTTCCTAAAAACAGCTGTAGTTAAGAAAAATGTTACAGTTTTCCATTCAAAATGCTTTATTGCAAGCATCCTGACCAACTCTAATGGCATTTTTTAAACTGATTGCCTTGTACTTGAATAGTTTAGTGATTATAAAACTAAATACTAAAGATATACCCACCAGATAGCATTTTATAGGAAAGATTTAATCCATTTGCTTTCATGTCAGGGTGTAATAATTACAAAAGAGAAGATAAGCATGGCATTTTTGTAAATATATTTCCTAACAAAGTTGCTCATTACCTAATGTACTGGTCCCTCTCTTGAATTCTTCAACAAGGTAACAGAGAAGCACCTTCTGAGTGGAATTTTTCATTCACCCAAAAGCAAACTAAATTCTTCCCAACAAGGGAAACAAAATAAGGAATGACCTGAAACCCTCCTTGAACTAAAGAGCTTGGTTTTTTTCCAGAAACCTAATTTGTTTTTCATTGTCTTTTGCATTCCAGAAGGAGAAACTACTCCCTCAGTCCTGAGTAATGCACTCCATGGTGAGGCACTGAACCAACAGGAATGTTTTGTTTGGAATCAGTCCAACAATAAACTGCACCTGTCTATTTTACACCCTGCCTTGCAGCTCTGGTGCATTGTCTCATTCTTCTCAGTGACCCGTTGTGCCCATCTCCCATGACACAGTTTTTAATTACTCCTGCCAAAGACATCCCTCCTGGCTCAGGAAAAAGGGAATGTCCACTGGACAGGAGACGACTAAGGCTGCAAAAATAAAAATCCCATCAGGCAGCAGGAATCGAAAGATCAACTCAATAACAAACCAAGTGTTCTCCTTTTGACATTCAATAATATAATACCATGCTCATTTTTCAGGAAGAAAAATTGCAAAGTCACTTTGAAGTTTTTAGGTTTGCACACATGTGGAGCCTCAAGTGACCTCCACGATGGGAAAAGGCCCAAGATGAAGGAATTGCATTTCAGGCTGTTCTGCACTGCTACCTAGAAGTAGAGAAAAATTTTTTTTTTGCACAAGTGACTGCTGCAAAAATGCTGCATATTTAATGACAATTACCAGTTTGCCATCAATATTTCTCCTTGTAGCATTTCAAATTATTCAGTGGAAATAATGAAGCTGTCATCTAAAATACTATACGTATCGTAAAACTTTACGTCCCACTTAAATCTCAGAAAAGAATGACAATAAACTTTGATTAAATACTTGCCTGTAACAGAGTAAGATGTCAACAGGCAGCAGTAAATTCGGAGGGATTCCTATTGACTGCATGCCAGTTTGCTGAGAGTAACTGCATGCAGAGAAACTGTTCTGGCAGAACTCTGGCCTGTGCATCTCATCAACTACGGAAAACGTTACTTTTAAATGCAATAACAACCAAATTACAATAGGAGAAATTTTTATAGCCCTCCTGAATGTCTTCATCTCATGACAACATCACAGATTTATTTTTTTCCCATGTTCCACCATCAGCTTTAGAGAAGAAAGCATCAGGGCTTGCCGTGCTCAGTCATCTCCGGCAGATGAATGTCACACTCCACTGAAATCCTGGCTCCTGGCTGACTTTGCTGAATGCCAGTCAACAGGTAAGAGCACAGGAGAAGAGAGGTGTCAGTTTGTCAGGGAAAGCAGCGGTGTATGGAATAAATTTAATTGCACTGGTCCATCACTATTATCAGAACCCCACGGAGGGGAAGGGGATGCAAGAGAGATGAAGAGGAAGGGAGGTCAAGAGCATGAAAGAAGGTGAAGCTGTGAAATAGAACAAGCCAGTCATGACAGACAAGAGGAAACAAACACAAATAAACCAGGACATTCTTTGGGGGGGAAAGAAAACAAAATAGGTGAGAGAATCCTTAAGGTTTTGAATCAAAAGACTTGGTCAAAATGCAACTAAAAAAACATTATTAACCATATAATGCACAAGGAAGAAAAAGGGAATAACAATGCAGGAGTATAAGGAAAGTAAGACAAAAAGTACAAAAAATGAACAGAGACAATGATAATGAATATGGAAAAGAAATGTTTGTCTGGAAATATGTTAAGAAATCTCTGTAAAATCAAAACTCTCAGTCAAATCCCTGCACCATTGACCACGATCCTGTCCCTTACCTATGTACACATGACCATTACAGAGATTATGAGAAAAAGATGATGACGAGTACAGAAAAAAAGCCATTATCTGTTTTTCTTCCCTATACATCCTCTACTGCAATTTGGACTGTTTATCCACATTTTTTTTCTCTCTTTATGTAAATGCACTTAGGAAAACTGATTTGTGACTCCAAGGAAGCCCCAGGAAACTTCAGCACAGGAGAGGCACGTCAGTGAGCAGCTGCCAGGCCTGCAGAGAAGGTCCCAGAACACCTCAGTGCAGCATCTCCACACTCAAGGATAAAACAACCAACAACCTGCAGGAGGCTACCCACGGAGAGATCAGCTCTGGTGTGTCTCCTACTCTACACAAGAAAGACAAGTTGTCACTTAAAGGAATTTGCTGCACCTTCACAGGCTGAGCTTGGGCACAGAACCAGAATTAGTTCTACCTCATGGCTGTTTGCACAATCCCTCCTGAACTAAAGAGAAATTGCTCAAGTGGCAGCTGAAAGTAAACATGGGTTCACTGTATCCCCAGAGAAAAGCACAGAAATTCAGGCTGCTGTTCCTAATAATTAACATAGTGCAGCAACCTGAAAACTTGAAGAATATAACATAATTCATATTAGTGTTCTGCAGGGTTTTTTTCCTCTTTCTTTCCAATTTTTTCATTTCTTTCCTCCATTATCCCTCCTCCTTGTCAGTGAGGGAATCTACACAGGTGGGTTGATCAAGATTGATTGCAATTAAGATTTATTCTTGAAACTGCTGTTGTGGTATAATTGAAACAGGTGTCCCTCTTATTTCCTTCCTGTACTGCTTTGTTGCAAGTGCTAAACAACACAAAATACTGTAGAAACCAATTACCAATGTATTAAAATATTATAAAATATACACATATTTTCAAAACCTTGAGTAAAAATGTATTAGTGGACTTGTTCATGCCAACACTGTACAGAATCCACTTCATCTTGTATCTTTGCACAGAGGCAGAAAAATTTTGGTGGAAGAATTCAGGCATTTTAGTTCAGAAAAAAGAAGGTGGTATTTTATACCCAATGCATCAAACCCGTGAATTTCCAAACATTTTATTTTTGAAAACTTAAGGTGCCATCTTCAATCTCAAAACTTGAAAAAAAAAATTGTAAGGCGCTTATTACAAAGGGCAAACTAATTGTGCTCTCACACAGCCACTGACCCTAAAAAGAAAACTTTCGCGTTCAGATCTGGAGAGGTGCAAAGCTTTTGTACCTTCTGGTTTGATTATTATGATTTTATTATGATTATTCAGATTATGCTACTCTTAATAATGACACATCTTGCTCATTTCCTCATAAGCATAAGAAATCTATCACTGATTGTTATCCAAGAGATATTCCCAAAGTAAATTGCCAATTTGCAATGTATTGGGAATAGGGGACTCTTTTCCTCTTGTAGCCCCCAGAAACGACCCCAAAAGTGAGTTGGCATTAACACAGGACACTGAAAATTCATAAACAATAGTGCAGCAGATGAGGTTGATCTAAGTTGGCAAAAGTCTTGTTTTCAGATACAGTGAATGCTAATGATAATAAATAATTGGAAATACCATCTGGACTCTTTAAAAAACATCTTTTTCCAAGTCTGCAATTGAATCTCTACAAAAAGAGGATCAATGCAAAAGAAAATGAAAACAGTAAATTAAAATTAGATTTATGCCAACTACTTAAAACTAAGAGCTCATTTAGAAGCAGTTAACACAAAAATGTGTTCTAGTTCAGCTGCAAAGTCTGGCCTAAGCCCATAAAGCAACTCTAAGAGCTCCCACTATCCATCAGGAAATGTTCAGAATCCGCAGGACCAAATACTAGGCTATTTTTTATCTTTACTATTACTACTATCTTTTTCAATTTTGTCTCTAATTGATCCACAAATCTCAGAACTGAGCTTTTAAAAATTGCAATAAAGAATAAAATACACCCAGTACCAGAGATGATCATCAGTCAAGGGTCTAGATGAATGTCTGAGATCTGTTCTTGACCAAAACAAGACAAACAGCAAGCCATAACCTTTGGTTCTTGAAGAAAAATTCCCACTGTACACACAGGTTCAGCCAGGTACCAACTGTGCATGTAAAGTGCATTACACATTTTTTCAGCTGGGTTAAGTTACTTCTGGCTAATGTAGCCTGACCTCTGCTTGAACCATTTTTACACAATAAAGCTGTGAATTTTAGACAGAGTGTTTAATTCCCACTGTATTTTGCATAGATCATTTAGTACTTAAAATGAGGATAAATCAAATGTAGGAAACACAGTATTAACAATATTTTCTGTGTGCTTCCACTTTGCCTATGAGGTGGAACTTTAATTACATCATTAATAACAATGCCTGCATTTTCAGTCAGTAGTGCATCATTCCTCTAGTGCCATTTAAACTGCATTTGGTCTCTAAACTGCTCCACCCTCTGGAACTGGTTCACTGGTTATATTGGAACAGCAGCCTCATCCTGGTTACATCTCAGCTACAATGGCATAACAGAAGAATTTAAAGGCAGGAACCACTTATCATGACCTAAAATGGTTTATTTAGAAAAATTTCCTGATACTTTCTGTCTCCAGAAAATTTCTATACATTTAAAGGTGACGACAATTCTCGGGAAGAAAGACAAAACAAAACAAACCCATCAATGTTCTCCCCTGTTATTCAGAGTCCAAATTGTCTAAAAAACATAAAAAAAAAACATTTAAAACATTTAAAAAAAAATTTGGTGTGAGCACCCCTACAGCTGCTGGATTTTCCCAAATCGAGTGATAAAGCTAAAACCTGAAGACTGCATGAAAAAATGTCCAAAAAAGGTCATTGCCAATGCTTTGGTAGTGCCCTCATGGTGTACCCTGGGCTCACAGAAGGAGCAGAGTGGGAGGTGACAGAGGACAACTAAAAGGAAGGTAAGGGAAGAAAACGCAGGAGAAGGAACTGCCTTTGTTGTCAAAGGTTCACCGGGCTGGGGCTGTCTCAGAGAGGCTGAAGGACCACGTGCTGATCTGGGATCTCAGACAAATGACGTTTGCTGGGTTCAGAGCCAGCAGCTGCCCTCCCACACTGACCTGGTCCTTATTTGCTTCAAAGTAGAAAAGCAACAAAAATATGAACCCCAAAGGGCCCAGATTGATACTAACCAGTCATCCCCTAACAGGTTTTCCAGCTCCTGTCGGAGGGCTGCTATTTTAACTTTGCTACCAGATTAAAGAAAAAACACAGAATCAGTAAATGGAATCAGATGAGCCCACCTCACCCCATTTTTAAACACCCTGAAGTGTCGAAGCTGTCAGGAGACATTTGGACACGCTTTTCACATATAAGAATAGAAACACAAAAAGCAAAGAATATCTGGGTAAAATTTGGTTTTCTACCACTAAATTTCTTTGTGTGAAAAAAGCAATAACCTCTCAGCAACTTAGAAAATATTTTTGTTCTGATTATTCAGCTATTAAAATAGGAAAGTGTCATTTTATGACAATTGCTTTCGGCAGGAGATATTTTACACTTATATTTGCAAGGAATAGGAATATAAGGAAGAACAATATTAAAACCTTCAGCGTTAATCTGTATTTTCAAAGCTAAGCACATTTTGACAAACTTTCTAATAGACACTGTTCAAAATTCATAACATATATGAGCATGATTACATTATTCTAATTTATTTTTTCTTCCCTCATGCACAGCAATAAAATTTTACCTTTGAACTTATATTTATTACAACTTTTACTCTATGGAGGGCATGCAGGCACAGAAATATAATAAAGCTCTGCTAATTCCATACATTATTGAAATCCTAACAGTGCAAATGGTATCTTACTGTCTTCATGCATACTTAAAATTTCAATCCAAAACCTATTTCATTAAAAGGGATGGTTAAGCAACAGTATGTGCTTTTTATACATTTGTAAATTACTGTAGCAGAATTATATCTTATATATTCAGAAAAAATTATGTAATACTAGTGTTTGTTTAGGTGTTGTAAGCAAAAACTTGATAGATGCTAAATAATTGAGAGCTCCATCCATCAGGCTCCTAAGCACTATAAAAATACAGAGAAGGGAAATGCTAATAAATAACCTTTGCTCACTCATGGGCTGCTGTAAATCAGGTCTAATTCCAGCAGTAAAAATCCCACTGACTTCCCCAAACTGGGAAGTGTACAACTATACAGGATCACTTTGAACTTAATGTAGCACAAAAGGAATTTAGACCAGGAGGACTGGGGGGTCACCCATAAAACAATGATACCTGGCCAAGGAAAACATCAGGACTAACACACAAGAGAAATTTGGGGCATCTCTTAACTTGGTGGATAAAACAGCAACTGATACAGCAATCCAAGTAAGGGAGCAGCTCCTGCAGTCAAATAGATGACAAAGTGTAGAAGTTGACTCAAACTGCAAGTGCAATACTGGCACGAGCTCCTCTCTCCCTGCAAAGGTCACTGTGCACATTAGCTCCAGCTCCACTGATTAGCAGCTGAGATAGCAGCGCTCACACACTCCTCATAGTCATCAGCAAAAGAGACAAGGGGATGACTTTCTGCATACCATGACCTCATCACATTCCTGGTAATTGTTCAGTCACAGATAAGGCACAAATAGGGAAAAAGCAGCAGAGCAGAGTCCTCTGAAAACATTAACAGAAACAACAACCTTTACGTTTGGCACTGAGGCATCAAAAATGATAGCTATTATTGCGGCTGTAATTACACAGCTGGGACTCAGAAGAATTACATTTTGCTTCCCTGGAAACACAGCCACACGTGTTTGACTTCCAAACCCACAGGAACACATCTCCCCACCATAGGCCAGTTTGTAGAATGCCTATGGGACGTGAAGACATGCTGCCAGAAATGATCCAAAAAAACTCCCAAACTAGGGGTCCTCCTGGAGGCAGACTGTGACAGCTCTCAATTTTGGACCAAATTTAAGCTACTGAGCCATTCTGTGCCACAGTAAACTCAGACAAGTCAAGTCAAACCTCACCTTCACACAAATTCCCAGCACCAAAGAGCAATGCAGGGAGCAGTTCACCACAGCAAACTATGATGGTGTGTCTCCTACATGAAGGTGAACTTTCAATATCAGCTATCCCAGCTAGAGAGCCAGAATTCAACAAAATCCTCAGAAACGGGGTCTCAACCATGTCTAGGGTTTAGAGAGGAATACTCACTTTTAAAAGAAAGGAGAAAGATTTTTCTCTGAAAGCAGATAAGCAGAGCAAAGTTTTTACCTGGTCTCAAGCAGTTAGTTGGAACATATTCCATTACAGACTTAAGTCACCTCACTGGCAACACAACCTCCCAACATATTGAAACCAGCAGGAAATGTTGAATTAATACATATATGCTAACAAGCACTCCTACAGCCATGAATGTTTAATCCAGTTTTCCTCTAGCTGACACAGTCCCCCATGGCTGCTCTGTGGTTTTGAAGCTTTGAGACAAGGGAAGAACTAGAAGGAAAGGGCTGTAGAGCAGGGAACCACAGAAAATCAGAGGGAAAAGTCTCTGGAGAGAGCCTGGAGCAGAACATTCACAGCAAAAGAGGCAAGACAGAAATGTTAACAACTGGAGTGGGATGGAGGAGGGAAAGAAGGGCAGGAATGTGAGGACCTGGGAAGTCAGCCTCTCTCTTCAGTAGTTGTGGAGCTGTATCTGGATGATGTGTAGAATACTTCCCAGCAATATATAAGGTTTTAACACTTGTGTGCTGTGTATATAAAGAGATGCAAACAGAACGAGTTTTCAGACAGTGCAATACTGGCTGACTGCACAGGGTAACTTATTACACACCAGAAAAAAGGAACTTCTACACACCTTTGGGGTCTTACCAATACATCTTAATGTTCTGGACCATGACAAATGATTGGATAACAACTCTTACTCCCCTTGTCATCATCCATCTTCTCAGGAGGCTTATTTCTTCAAATCCTGATGATGAACCTCTGTAGTCACTTATCTGAGCAGTGAAAATTTATTGCCTTTACTAGAAAATGAAATTCTCTTCCAGGAGAGTTGCACTGGACAGAAAAGGGCAAATTTCCACCCTGGAGTACATGGATGCATTTTCCTTCTCCTTAGCGGAAACTATATACATTTATCCAATGTCAGGATTTGGACCAAAGGGTATCTCCTGTGTTAATAAGAATGGCTAATTTCCAATTAAATAAGCTTACAGATCATAGAGATGCCCAAATGAGAAAAAAAAAAAAAAAAGGAAAAAAAGATGAGGCCACATACTAATCCTGCTTTCACTGCACATATTTAACAGGGCTGCCAAAGCAAAGTCTCCAAAATACTTACTAATTACACTGGACTGCCTCCAGCTGCTGTCACTGCCAGAGAATGGGCAAACTTTGCAACAAACCAACCCACCAAGAGTTCAGAGATGATATTATTATTTTGGGAAAGCCTTGAAGGGGTCAAGAAACAAGAGAATAAAGTAGTGCAGGGCTGATTTGGACAGAAAATAGTCTGTGGACTTCATAACCAGCTGCAGAAAAATATTTTGGCACAGCTGGGAGCAGCTCCCAAACTGGCAAGGTGCAAAAGTGCAGAGTAGACACTCCACAGCATCGTGTTGGAATTAAACAAACACTCTCCCCAGCAGTTACAGAACCTGTAGTGCAGACTGGAGTGTAAACAGAAGAAAAGCCATAGGGCAGAAGACTATAAACTGTGCTGAGATAATCCATAAATGTAATCTTTTTTGTGTGTTCAATGGCAAGATATGGTACGTCAAGGATGGCTGTTCCCAACACAGGGAGAGCCCAAACACCAAAGGATGACTGGAAGACCTGAAGGCACATCACTAAGAAAATCAAGTTCCTACTTCTGTCAATCAATAATGAGAACTAGCAAATCTGTGCAGGTGGCATGTGACCCTCATGAGAAACACTACCAGGAACAGTCCCTGCAGCCTTCTCATCAAGCTGCAGTTCAGCCTTTAATAGCTTAAGTCAGGAACCTCCATTCCAGCTTTATAGTGCAAGAAGGGTTGAAAGAACTGCAGGTGCCCAGAGCAAGACCATAAATATTGATCACAGTGCTCATTCCACTTCATTAGCCATGGAGCACACAATGGCTCTCAAGGGAGAAGAAAAGGCAGGACCAATTTTAATCACACTGGCATACTAAAACACAAATCTTGTGGAATATTATTTTAATTATTGCTGCTTATTCATGCCAATTCCAGCCTATTAAAAAAAAAAAAGAAAAAAAAAGTGTTTCTGGACAATCAAAACTCTGAGCTGCCAGAGAGGCACATCCACACGACACAAATCAGCCCTGTGCAATGATACCCAAGAGAGCTCTGCAACCGGCAAAAAGCAGTTTTTCACCCCAGCACCTCAGAAACACAGGTCATTAACCAGCAGAACTTTTGCTGCTGCAGCTGTGGTGTTTCTGAGCCACAAAGTGGTGTCTGGCAATGAAGGGACCCTGTAAACTCAGCACCTGATTCAGAATGACTTACTGTGCTGGGCACCAGGTGCCAACCAAAGCCACTGGCACTGGCAGGGGGAGGGATTATCATGGAAGGTTTGTGAGGTGAGATAAGGGCAGGGAAGGATCACTCAGTTACAGGCAAAACAGACTCCACTAGGGGAGATCAGTTTAATTACCAGAATAACGAGAAATAAAACCAAATCTTAAAACACCTTCTCTCCCTCCCCAGCTTCATTTTAATCCCGATTTTCTCTTCCAAAAGCCACCCCTGTAGCTCACTTGCTACCAAAATCTTGCCACTCAAAGCCAATACACCTACATAGTATAGTACATAAATCCTAAACCATTTAACCTTCAAAAATATATGTCTGGGAACACTGCCAGAGAATATTTGAAAGGGATTACAGTAAATGTATTAGTTGTCACTTAAAATTAAAATATGGATTTCAATTGAAACTCTATATAAGGGGGACTTTTCCCCTCAAAATTCGTTAGTTAGCAACCATGCTGAACGAAGGGGAAATTGTACAGTCAGCTCAGACTACACAGGGCAAGCTGATATATTTTAAAAGCTACATTTTTATCTACTGGAATAAAACATTTTACTTTTTTATTTTTCTACTTTAATCAGAATATAACCTCATTAAATGACAGTGTGTGAAAAGAACATATAAACTAGAAAGAAAATATAAAAACTTTCTGAATAATTTAATGTTTATTGCTTTTAGACTTTGATATTCTGGTCTTTACTACTTAAATGCAGTTTAAATGTATTACTTGCCACGGCCTTTACGTTAAACCCAGTAAGTCTGCAATTTGTGATAAAACTCCTTATCTCCCTCTTTCTGAACCTCCACAGAGATCCAAGGTTAATTTGCAGATAATATTACTTCATGAAATAATTATCTTAGTCTATAGTACTTAAAATAGCTAAATTTAAGAAAATGAAGCTGTTAGGGCAGCAGGATGAGGCTGCTCCCATGGGCACACACATCCCCAGCTGGCAGCACCTTCAGTGGGGGGCACAGTCTGGGTACCCCACGCCTGGAGCAGCCACTCCCACAGGAATTCAGGACAAGGATGCCCCATGAAGGTCGGGGATCCAGCCCCATCCAACCTCCCCCTCCAAGCCCCCAAATGCCAATGGCAAGGCAGCCTCTGCCTTCCTCTTCACAACGCCAGCACTAGCTGAAAAATTACTCTCTCCAGCCATTCTTTCTCATCCTGCTAATTTTTCCAAGCATCCTCCTATTAAACTATACAAATATATCCATTTAGTAAACATGTCATTAACCAGGTCAGCATACAGTGTTCACATCTTATTATGGAGCAGCACCGAATCAGTCACAGAAGCAATTATGCAATTTTAGAGCAGACAACTCACTTTAATCTTCATATGGGGCTGGAGATGTACATGCCAATATTCATTCACAGGACTCATTCATTTCCAAGTATTGTACTCCATTTTTTTCATCCTCACTTACACGGCTCTCGTGTCTTTTGATTTGTAAGTTTTGTGGGTTGCCAGAAAATATCAGCTCAGTGCTCTACCCTCCATGACAGGGATTTTTAATTGAATTTAAGGGTATTTCTACACTTCTAGTGCCTGGGGGCAGTGGGAGAAGCTGGGCTAGATATTTAGACTTAAGACCTAAAGAAACATTAAAGAAAAAATAAAAAACACCCAACAACAAACATTAAAGAAGTAAAGATTTTTCCAGAAATATTTAAAATAGGTGGCTGCAGAGAAGAGAAATCAGAGCTAAGAATCTGGGATGCTACAGTTACAACACAAGGGGAAAAAAAATGCCTGTTAAAATCCCAGCTTTATTCAAAGACATGCATTTATTGAAGCGTCTTGGGAAAACAGGATGCCATATAATATTAACAAACAAGAACATGCTCTGTCAACCACATGCAGCACTACAGACATTTTGAAGACCTAAATAAATAATGTATTAGAAAATCTAGCCCAGGCTGAATTAATTCAGACTCCAATGATATAAATGAACAGCAGTAGTGGAATTATTTCCCTGGGACTTTAGTCATATATAGCATTAAAAGTAAAGGCCTTAAGATACTTACTGATAGGCAAGAAAGTGCTATCCCTTAGATCTATGCATGCCCGGGGAACACTCTGCCCAACCTAGAGTCTCAGAGTTTCCAAGAGAGTTACCAAATCACTCAGCTTTATTTGCAAACACCATGAAATAGAACAAAACACCCTCTTGGCTCTAGTCCCCTTTGACACAGCACTAAGTGTACAACCAACAGTGCTGACTTGGTATTAAACTTGGGAAATCTGCTAAAACCAGGGCAGGGGGGTGATGGGAATTCTGCATCTGACAACAAAACATGGAATTTGAACTTATAGGACCACCTTGGTTTCTACAATATACCATGGGTAGCCAAGGTCCACCTCTCCCCTGCTTCAAGCACATATGGAGCCTTTGCTACAGAACTGCCCAACACTCTGATTAAGTTCACGAGGACTTACCAGTTCTGCTGCATTTTCACCACAAAAACGCAGTAGTAGTTTGTATCACAACCACAATTCCCAGTATCAAATGGAAACAACCCCCAGATCAGGGACAGACCTAGGTGCAGTACCAGAGGAGATGTGGAAAGGGGCCAGGTGCACCTCATATCACCTGGAAGTGATTTTGTCCCTCCAGCAAAGCACCCTGGGCTCATCCAGACCCAGCAAATTCCCTGCTCACTTGCTAATGGCAGACAAAAGATTGTCCCTCCTTTCAGAAAGTCACTTTTCAAACTACAACCATCTCACTCCAGATGCAGTGCCTGAATCCCCATGGACAACACTGGCCACAAGGCCAATCCAAGAACTTTGTGGGATTGTTTTAACCTTCTCAGGAATATGGAAAGGAAAAGCAGCATTGTCTGTGTGCTACTGTGGATGTGTTCGCTCATTTTTATCAGTTTTTTTCTCTTTCTGGTCTCCACAATTACCAGGTCACTGTGAGGGTTCATTGGTAACAACACCACCAGGCAACTGATGGCACAATATAAACCTCAGCTGTCAGAAAGGAGCTGGACAAATTCATATTTACAGTCCATGTCTCCATAGGAATTTTTAATAAAGCATCTATTTTAAGAACATGACAAAAGGTGACACTAAAATTATACAGGTAGGGGAAGACCAGACTTCAAATTGTAAAATGCATCCCAACAATCCAGGATGATTCCATTTCTAAGGGAAGTCCACCTCATGTATATACATTCTCTCCACAAACTTAGCTCTGACATTTGTAAGCTGCCTAAAGATACAAGCTGAACAAGCTGTTTATTTAGAAAGGGACTGTGAAATATCTTATCCTGTTACTTGTTTAACTCTCCTAAACAAAGGCAGTACCTAATTTGAGGCAATTACAGCCATACTTCATACAGACAGCAAGAAAAACACCGTACAATGGAATTTTAAATTGTTCTCAATCTCTTCACAGAGCTAATCTTTCTCAACTCACTAATTCACATTCACTCCAGCACTTCACAAAAGCTCCCATTTATTAAATACGAGATTCAATTCACAGATAAACAATTCAATAATGTAATCTACACTTAAAATAATAGCTTGGCTTCAAAGTTTGGGGGGAATTAGGAGTTTTCCCTCTTTATAGCTGTTCTTAGCATCATTTCTTGTCACAACTTCAGAGCTGAAGTCCTGTAATCGAGGTCCTCTGAACTTGTGTTTCCACATGAGTCAGGATCTATGTGAGGACTGAATCCTGCCCCACAGAACTCACAGAATTCCGTGGAAATCTGCCAACAGGGGGATGCTGAAGAGCATTTAGGAGCCACATCTTACAGCTGTTTTCCCTGCTCTCCAATTTCTCTACTACTTCATCACGTTTTTCTCTTTCCATTAGTACCACCTGAATAATCACAAACTGCTGCCTAATGAAGAGTATTGGCATTACAATACTTAATTAGAATTAAGAAGAAGATTTACTTTAAAAACCTGACCAACCAATATGCCTCAGAGCCAATCTCAGTAGTGCAGAACTACCCCAAAATTTCCATGTTCCAAATTCTTAATTAAAAGTTTGTCAAAACTTCATGTTCTACAGGTGGAGCCGTCCCCTCCAGCATCCATTAACCTCAAAACAAGTGACTAAATTGTTTTTAAATCAGCTCTACTTCATAAACAGCTTGATAAAAAGAAACCCAAAGAAAGTACAAGACTTATCTTTCATTTCCACTCAACAGCCTTCAGAACTACTGTACAAAGGTGGCTCTCGCAATCACTCCTGTCCAGCACCAAAGGAATTTCAGCTACAGAAAAAGCTTTCTGTGGGGCCACCCAGCAGGGAAGGATTAAATTACACAAAAAAAGTCCTGCTTTTTTCCCCTCCACTAAAAGGCTGTGGTCAGAGATCAATGTGAGCAGCTGTCTATTGAAGTTACTGGAATTATTCCCTTATTTCAGCCTTGGGAGAAGGTTGGTGCTGACACCCTGAGCACGGCACAGAGCCATACCCTGGGTGCAGCTCCTGCCCGAGGAACACGGAGCACTGAGACCTCCTGGCTGCAGGATGCTCCCAGCCCTTCCTCCTCCACATCCCTCCTCTCCCTCACCCCAATCCCTCCTGCAGACTGAGCTGCAGGGCAGTCCCCAGGCCCACACCCCCACCTCTTACAGATATTCATTACAGTCTCCTATCTGCAGAACCAGGTTTAGTTTATTTCTACTTCATACAGAACTTAACTGGCTTATTTTGAAACATTTTATCTTCCATGAGTCATATCATGTGATTTGCACTCCATCCCACTAAACCTCACATAAAGGATGCAATAAAACACAGCCAGTCACTTCTCTACCCTAATGATCTCTTGTTTAATTTAAGCCTTTTATACTGTCCTATTTCTCTTAGAAAAAAAAGAAGTCTTGGCTAAAATAATTTTGAACTGTGAACTGGGCAATTTTCTCTCTATTAAGAATCTGAAAAATATCACATGCACCAAATACTATTTTCTGGCTTGATTCTGCCTGGCAACCTAAGAAAATCAGAATTTGCCAATTAACAGTTTATCCATCAGCTGAACACCTGAAAATTTGGAAATATTTTATTTATGTGAGCAAAATGCCTTAGAGACTCCACTAGGGATGAGGAGGATAAAAAGATGACATAAAGCATCCCCATTTCTTATATTCCCCAAGAAGCTGTGACTTTTAAAGACCTAACATAAAAGTTACCAAATCATGATCAAGGACTGAGGTATGCCATCTGTAATATCTACGTGATAAACACTTCCTTCAGGAGAAAAGCAGTGAAATCGTCAACCCCTTTTAGAACCCACTTAATCCAAAAAACCAGAACCCTCATGGATGAGATGAACCCTCACTGTCACATCTTCCACTTGCTCCTCCCGGTACCTTCAGCCACATCTGGGTCACAGATGCAGGATTTTGTCATTAGTAATACTTTTCAAATCCTTCCAACCTCCTTCCTCTTTCATCCACTTAGTTAATTTTAGAACTTGTCATCAACCTACCTGTTTAACACAGTTCTAGAACAATCCTATTTTGCTGACATCTTTTTCTGAATCAGAGTTCCCTAAGAAAGACAATAACTCTCCAAAAAGAATACGAACTACATGTATGTGAAGTTCTGCTTAGTTTAAAGAAAACAGCCAAGCAGGTATTTTATACTTCATTTCACTGAGGAAACAGGAATTGTTGTTGGTACTTACAGGTATTTTTCTAGTTTCTTACTGAAACAACTTGGGGTTTTTGTTTACAATAGGGACAAAACCAAATAATACATACTATTATGCAATTCCTTTTCCAGACTTAAAAAATTAGCTATAAATACTTCTGCAGTTACAAAATACAATACAAGAACCTTATTTCAGTCTCATAATCAAAAGGTTAGAAAGCATCAAACTCAATAAAGGCTTCCTAGATATTAAAACCAGTTTATAAAAAGATATTTAAACTGCACATATGCACTAGCCTGGTATATAAATGCTAATCCTTCTATGCAGTTTCTTCAAAGCACGTCCACCAAAGTAACAGACCTACAGGTCACACCCATCCCCCCTGCTCTTTAAGTAACCTTTACCACAAGCTCAGATCAACGTAGGTCAAACTTATTCCTTAACATTTAAAACAGAAAGGGCAATACAGATCTTTCCATATTAACTGATGTTTATATTTTTCTTAATGTTATAGCTCCCATTTCTGAAAGGGCTACCTCGATCCTTTGTTCCTAACCTACAAGTGTTGGAAGCTCAGGTTAATTTTTAAAAAACATCAGCACCTGTTGCTCCCTCTCAAAGTGCAAGTGGGAGCTGGGTATTTGAAAATCCTTCTCCTCTCTGCTGAAACAGCCATAGGGAAGAAACAGCCTTTGCCCTCACCATTTTAGCACTGCTCTGAAGTCTTGTAAAACATCTTTTTGAGACAGAGGGTATCAAAAAAGAGCACTAGATACTGAAAAGAATTGTGGTTTTGCATAGTAATTCATTTGAGGGCATTCTGCACTGACCACAAACTCACACTTAGCTGGCACAGAAAAAAAATAAGTTCACAGGTGGCTGTAGTACCTTATACTGACAGCACAGGAAGGATGAAAGCTGGTTATATTCCTAATAAACTCCATTGTATCTCTATCAGCCAAATATGAGGAGCTAAAATTACCACTGGATACCAATCGTAGCTGCCTTCTGGATCACTGACACAAGACACACCACCAGCATTTGAAAAAGCACAGCCACAGCTTAGCTGAAAATCATCCAACGTATTTGCATTCAAAGATAAAGAAAATAAATCAGAACATGCTTGCATTTAACCTCACAATCCAAGCCCACAACCTTCCACCTGTCCAGCATTAGATATTTCAGCCTGTACGTCAGTGAAATATTCCCGACTGCAAGACAGGTACTTACACACACACATAGCTACTACAAGAATCAATTCATAGACTTTTCCATTTCTGTCTTCCTTGGCTGGTGGGCCACATGTTTGCTATAATCTTGAATGAAGTAAAACTGTTAAAGTGTGACTAAGCAGAGAAAGCTCTAACTTTCCAGCAGCTTACCTTAAAATTAACCTGAAGCTCATCTTCTGCTTCTTTTGAAGACACCAATTTCAGCAGAGGATTCAAAGACAGTAAATTCTCCTGAACGTGGCAGTGTCTGTCCTCAGATTATCTGTGCACCAGCCCTAGAGCAGGGTACAATCTGCATTTTCAGTTTCTAAATGTTTCCAGTAGGAGACATCAAATATTTGGCATGGTACCAGCTGCTGGGAGGTAAGGCTTGATGGAGGTAACTAAATCCACTCCACCTGGCTCATTAACAAGCAGCCTGCTCAAAGAGAACATCAATCTTTATGACTACAAGAAACACAGGTCTCAAATCTACTGAACAACTCACACACCATACTTCAGTATTCCTCAAACACTCATAATACTCAGCCCTGCTACTACACTGCAACATCCTCCTTCCTCCATGGCTGCTAAAGGAGAAATATGGATCTCATCTAGTTGCTAGAAAGCTCTGCATGTTGCCTTTTAGAATCTGTGTTTCTAAAAGTCAGGAAAACACATTGGTTTGCGATCAGCAGCTCCAGTGACCAGGTATGGTGACATACACTCAGGAACTGAGAGGAAAGAACTTATTCCAAACTTATTTTCAGTAAATTGAACATGGTAAATCTTTTGTCTGAGAAATTGAACAGAATTTGCAAATTAATCCTTTATCATCAATCCACTGGAAAATGAAAAATCATGAACTCTACACAGGCAAGAACTTGGCTTTGCTGAGATTAGACTCTTAGAAGTTTTTTCCTACCTACGTGATTCTATGACTCGTGTTCAAACAGGACTGGCCAGATGGTTGCTTCCCTCATGCCCTGAAGGAGGAAGAAAAGCAGCTGTCCTGTCCCCTTGCTCCTACAGGATCCGGGCTCAGCTGGTGGGGATGCTCCATGCAGAGCAGAGCAGGGATCACAGACACTCTTGGGGACCACAGGACACACTGGCACTGACCTGGAAGCCCAGACAAGCATCTGAGGACACCACTGTTAATATTCTAACCCCAAAGAGTTTTCAGCTTCTCCAAGTGCAGAGCTTCACTGTCAACCCCTGGCAGAATGTAATATTGGATCTTAAAATAACACTGCTTTGATTACCTTACTTCGCTTTATTCCTCGCTTCAATTCCGACAGGATTTCAGTGTCTGCTCTGGCAATTGAGTTGTGTGAATAATGGATTTCTGTTTGGGCACTGAACCAAATTAAAAAGAAAGAAAAAGAAATAAAAAAGGAAAGGGAAAAGGAAGAAAAAACTAATGTTTTAAGTAGAATTGAAGAGAGACTGGGGGAGGATTTAGGAAAAAAGTAATTTCAAGATAAGGCAAAATGGTTGTTTAATCTGAAAGGAATATTGTGCTTTTGCTAACAACCTCTTTTAAAAATATTTTGAATTTTTAATTTTGCTTAAGACTAGATCATTTACCAAAAAAAACCCCAAAACATTAATCATTTAATCTAAAAAATGCTGAAAGAAAACATTTTGTCTCTGAAATAGTGTTCTGCAGTTTTACAAATAAAACTGCCAGATGGAACAGAAACTTGGATAGACATGTATTTCAACCCAAATGTATTTTCTCAGTGAACTTATTAACACTTAAAAACCCTCTTACCTTCTTGGCAAGCATCAGGTTCTAGATTCCAACTGCCTAGAACCAAAGAGAAGGCACAGGAAAATAAAACAAAACTGCAGTGCTGCAGCTCCTCTAAGCAGTACTGGCAGAAACCCCCTTCAGCAGCAGTGTTTTATTCCTAAGCTGCCCCTTGGCAGAAGGTCCATAACAGGGAGCTTCACCCTCCACAGCCCTGAGACCTGCCAGGTGTTATTCATTTATCCGAGGAGGCTGGGAGGGGTGCACAGACACCCCCAGAACGCCTCAGAGCACCGGGTGAGGCAGAAGGTGCTGAGGATGGTGATTTTGTGACAGGTCCAAGGGCCAGTCCTTTGGGTGCTACAGGGGGAGAGAGAGAGAGCAGCATCCTGGGCCCCTCTGGCTCAGCATCTGCACCTCCCTGGCACTGCCTGAACTGTGCATGAATAAGGGACAGAGAGATTATTCAGCACTGTTATAAATACTGTCCTCAAAATGAAGACACCATTTATAACAAGTTTGGATTGCTGGGTTGGATGGGCAACCTCGTAGCATCCCTGCCTGTGGCAGAGGGGATTGGCATGAGATGATCTTTAAAGTCCCTTCCAACTCAAGCCATTCTCTGATTCTATGAATTTTAACCCCCACAAACCAAAGAAACCCTGACATCCAAGCTGGCAGTACAGGAAGGCAAATACTCAGCAGCTTTTGAGCTGTGCTTAGATTTGTTAACTAGGAGTAGAGTAGAAGAGCTTGAATTCAGCAAAATCACATGACCTTTGCATTAATCCCTGTTGTTGATCTAAAAATTTTCTGATTAAAACAATTAAGCCTTTGGGTATGACTTAGTTCATATATTTGATTACTTAGACATCATGCTGTTCACTGTCACAGACAAATCCTCTTTGCTACTAATAGTTTTTCTGGTAGGAATCTGAACAAGCAGAAGTAAATTAATAAATGATGACATGGGAATTCCAGCAAAATAGATTGATGACTTGTGGGTATGATTCTGAATAATAACATTTTACGATCTACTCAAGAGCACTGCTAATAGGCAAAAAATAGTTTATAGCATTGTCAGAAACATTTATAAAATGCTTGAAAAATGAATTGTTACTTTTATGAGTCATACCTGCTATTTCATGAGTTTATTGTTATGGTTGCTTTTACATATGTTCTCAGGTTGTACTCCTTACCATAATGACTATTCTGCACAAGCTGCACAATGGGCATTTCTAAAAACAAGGTCTCGTTCCACATTTGTCTTGTTTCAATCTCATTTTCTATATTAATGCAGCCTAAAATAGATATGGAAAATGACAATAAAAAGGGTGACCAAATTCCTTCGTCAGACTGAACCCAACACGTTTTCATATTTCCGAGCACATGAATCAAACAACTGTGAAATCACCCCTGAAGGCACAAGTACTCCTGGCTGGACTGAAGTTCTACCTGCTGACCCTGAGCCAAGCCCTGCTGTCTGAATGTCCCTAACTCACCACAGTCAAAGTGCTTGTACCACTTACAAAGACAAAAGAAGCAAAGCACACAAAAGACTATTTTGGTCAGTGTCTTCAAAAAATGAAACACAATACGCTTTGGCTGTTGCACAATTGCATTTGAAAGTGAGAAAGTTTTGACCATGTTCATGTTTTGTGAACTGGAAAGTTTTCAGGGAGTTCCTTTCATCTGGTCAATGCACAGTAATGTCTGTCGGTTCTAATCAGGGCTGCCCAAAAGCAAATGTCAGACACTTGCAGCTATCTGCCCAAAAATACATTACTAACAGGCAATTATTCAATTTCTTGTTGAACAACCAAAAACAACTACTCTGAGAAAAATCACAAATAACTCCTGAGGTGTCTGTAAATATAAAAAAAGAGCTTTCAAATAAATTCTTTTATCTGAATTATAGATCAGTGTAGCCAATGACACACAAAATCCAATTTTTAGTACAATCATCAATTTTCCTATACTGTTCTTTTGGCTTCACAGACTTTCCCAAACATATCCATTGACCTTCACTAGCTACATAAAAAACACCATGCTGAAAAATTTTATTTGGAAAAAGCATAAAAAAGAAGTCTTTCCCCATTCTATGCATTACTTCACATTGTGGTTCTACACATTATTTTATTTAATTTGACTTATTACACTACTGCCTTTTGTTGATACAGAAGAGAAGCACTCAAGGGATATGGACCAGACACTAAGAGTATTTTGCATGTGTTCAGTAACTTATTAACAGAGATTAGAGACACTCCTAGGTGGGAGCAGACACCTAATAATGACAAAGTAATGAGATTACTATTGTCTTCTCATTACTCCTCATCTATGCTAAAGTACTGCAAATCACAAATTACAGACTCCAGCTACTCCATAAAACCCTGCTGTCCATAGTATGTGCCCTGTGGAACCACTTCATTATTAGAGATTAACCTATTTAAGAAACAAAAAGCCATTTCTGTACCTCTAGGCTGAGCACAAGTGTTACATCATTGAAGTTCAGGCAAGTCCTTACACAGAAATGATGTTTTCACAGGGAAGTCTTCACAGAAACCCCCAAAAATCAGAGCTTGACCCATCTGTGACTCACTCCCAAGTTGTCCAAGTTCCAGCTCAGGCCAGCAGCAGTTTGTTACCTGGGCCAATGCCCCACAGTCTCACCAGAAAGGATGGCTTTTTAACATGGAAAGAAAGGACACTACCGTGCATTCAAAGGTGAGGCTTCAGCTGCGGAAAGAGGTTCTTTAGCCCCTGCTCCCCGCTCACTTCTCTCACGGCATGGGCTGGCACCATGGACAGTACATGGCAGAAAGAAAACGTGGTGACCAGAAGCTCCTTTCTGGCAAGTGAACAGACTCCACATGGAAAAGGCCTCCAGTGTCTGAGCATGGAGAGCTCAGGGTTACACAGCAGAGCAGGGGCTGGCAAAGGACACGGGTTCAGCCACTGAGGATGGAGGGGAAAAGGCAGGAAAGGACAAGAAGCCATGATGACAAACTCCTCTGCAGTACAGCTGATATCAACAGCACTGAAAAAGAAGCTGCTCGTGAGGAGAAGTGAGCACACTGCAGCAACAGAGGAGAACATCACCTCACAGTCTGGCATTTACATGAAAATGAAGGCATCTTGCCGGCAGGAATAGAGACAACCCAAAGTACCCTAATCAACACACTCCAGGCCCAAATGAACTGCTAAGATGATGATACACTGGATTTTGGCATTTAACAGGGTCCAAAATTTTTTTTTTTTCATCCCTTCAGGCATTCAGTAGGACTACTGAGCAATAATGCCAAGCATGGATGACAGAATGACTGGATAAATCACCGGATATTAGAGCTGAATTCTACAAAAGACCTTTAAGGAAATGAAAATAGCAGCACACAATATAGTTTTCAGCAGGGCCATTGCTTGCACAGAATACTGAACATATGTACAATGCTAAGCATGGACACAGGCCTTATGCTATTTCACCTGTAAATGACACATCTCAGTTTAACACAACTCCCTCCTGACCTCCAACCGCCAACTAACCAGCCATTCCAGTTAAAGCACATTAAGCAAAGTTGACACTTAATCCAGCTTTTGTCCAAGAAAAAGCAGACTACTTTTTGCAAAGGAAATCTAGGTAAGAGAACATTACAGAAGGAAATAAATAAAGTTATGGACAAAGCAACTGTGTTAGTGAATTGAGAGAAGAAGAAACAATCTGACTCTTTTTCCAACTTCTATTTTAAGGACTCTTCCAGACCTCTCATACACAATCAAGACTTCAGAAAGGCATGAGAGTAATATTAAGCAATGATTCTAACCCACCTGGTAACCTGGATATTTCCTAGTGAAACCTCTTCAGTTTTAACTGGACGCTGATCACATCTAGTGACAATGTTTGCCTCAGGCTGGTGGGGTGGGAAGAATGTCCCTACATATTTTTTTAACTACAACATGCACAGAATAATTGAAATGAAAAGGGTATTGTGAGACTTCCAACACCTTGTTGAACAATTGAGTGTAGAAGAGACACTTCAAAGGCTTGGCTTCTGAAGGATCATAGCCACAGAGAACAGTTTGATCTGAGATCAATGAGCATCTGCCATGGAACAGGCTTTCTGTCCCCAGCACAAGTTGGTTGGTGCACAGAGATGGATGCTGGCACAGCTTTAACAGTGTGGAGTACATGGTGCTCCTCAGCAATGCCAGCCTCCATCTGCACACATCCTGCTGGCCTGGACCCACAGTATTCATCACACATCAGCAGAGACCACGCAGGCAAAATTCAGAGTGAGCTCTTTGCTCTCCTCGATATTCTGGCTGTGCCATTTTGTAACAGTTGAAGATTTCTTTTTTCCCCCCATTCTCATAAACTAACAAGAAAACCACACAAATTTAAATATATTTCAGGAGAATCCATGCTCTTCAGAAAAAGCAGACATTATTTCTTTCTGCCAGGTTCTAATGCCTGGTAAACCACCCACTATTTTAACCACTTAACAATTTACCACTCGTTACCCCCTTGAAATTGTATCCTATGATCAGTCTCACTACCATGTAAAAGAGGGATTCTCAATTTCAGATACAATATCAGGCTCTAAAGTTGCACAATTTTTTCACTTTTGAGATGATAGCACAGTCTCGCTGTGACTAAGGACTGCAAAATTGTGCTCCATGTAATTGAATCTAAAGATCTGACAACGGTGACCTTATCAAGAAATGAAACTTTTGGCTGAGGTTCAAACCACACACAAGAAATAACATCTTGCTGGCTGTTTGTAAACGTCACATAAAAATGTACTTATTCATTATTAGCAACTTGTACACTGAACACTCTGCAGGTCTCAAACTGCTGCCAAGGGAAGGATCACTCAGTACAATCATTTTATTTACATCTTAGTCTTGTATTAATTTTGGCAGCACAATCAAGCATCCCTGCTCGTGACTGTAACAGTGTTATCCCAAGGAGAGAAATATTCAGACCACAGGCTGAAAACTGAGGCTAGAAGTAGTTCTGGGAGCTGGACTGATATTCTGATTGCCCATAGAGCTGCTGACCTCAGTGAGAGCCCTGATGTAGTACAAATTATTACTTTTGTGGTAATAAGGCCAGCAACGACAACACAGGACCTGCACTGGTGAGCCACCGCCTTTTGGATAAAATAGAAGGCACCAGGCAAAATCATGGGTTCTATCAGACCCAGGCTTTAAGGAGCAATACAGCCAACTCAAAAATTTGGAAGTTTCATGGAAAGCCTCAGTAAGGAGCCATTGTACATAACCATCAATTGCTCTGCAATAAAATGTCATTTTAGGAGGCACAGAAAACCACGGGGCTTTTAAGAGCAGAGCCCAGCTCACCTTTCCAGCTCTTGCAGACAGCCTTCAGGACTCGGTGTCCAGGCCCACACTTCCCTCGGGCAGTCACACACGCTCCCTCTGAAACCACCCACTGGTGACACCGCGCGTCCTCACAAGGAATGGACTCCACCAAATGAGGACACCCTACCAGGGCGCCCACCGGATCCACCATCACTTGCCTCTGCCTCATCTTAAAGCCTGGAAAAAGCAGAGCTGAATTAACTGGACAACAGAAAAAAATATTCATACAATAATCTAGTAGCAAGAGGACTGAACAGGGCATCTGGAGCTGGGGGATTTAAAGACAAACAAGAGAACAATATTTACAACTGGATTGATTGGGACAGCACTCGGCTGTAGGTGCCCACAGCCCAGGCATGCAAAATCTAACAGTGTGCAAAGAATTCCAGAAACTCACATTTCACATTTCTTTCTCCCTTTCGTCAACATTAGACAGAAATACACGTCAGAATACAGAAATTTACCAGAGATGCATATATTAATGTAATATCAGCATTAAGATAAAAAAGAGAGGAACAGTTAAGGAACTGAAGATATAAATGACATCGATATTCTGCCTGGGAATCCACTAATGAAAGGATTTGTTTTGAAACACAGCCGAGCAGTTTACTAAGAAATTAGTATTCTGCTTTATGAAGGTGTAAGGTTTTCTGATACATAATGCATATCAGACCTCTTTGAAATGACATCCTATTAAACTGGAAGATTCAAATGTAAAGTGGAAGAAAAAGGTTACAGAAATAATCATAGAACTGATTACATAATCTACCTCCTTCTGAATAAAACCAAAAGTCATGTTGCTATATACAATGCAGAACTAATACACAAGGATCTTTCAGCAAGTTCTCTTATGTAAATGACACATAATTCTAAGAAAAAGGCAGAAAAAAAATACATGAGGGTTTTCCCTCTGACAGTCTCAGACCAGGGGCAAATATACAGCATTAGTAGAGGCCACATGGAAATGCTTTGCTCATGAAACAGAAAAGAAAATTAAAAATAAACCATCCCAGAAAATATAACAGATCAAACCTCTACAGTTCTCAAATAAGCAAAAAGAAAATATTCAAAACAATTTAAACATGAAATGCTTTTGCAAATATTTCTATTTTTTATTATTTCTCTTTTTGTTTTAAAATTGTTGACCAGTTCAAATCATTTCACAAACTTAAGCAGTTTTCAGAAAAGTGTCATTTTCAAATAATAATATCCATTCTCTGACATGCACTCCAAGAGTCATCTTCGCAACTCAGAGCCTTAGGAAAGGCTCTGCAAATAATCTCAATGTGTCACAGCAACAAACATGTACAGCAGTCAATTAAAATCCAGGGCAGGCTGAATTACATTTGTACAGCCTTCTTCCAGAAATTTGAACCCAACCCAGAACAAAGAGAACAACCTCTTGGGTCCACCTGAGTCCAGATTTCAGGGCTGTGGGATGCACCTCCATCCTGATACACTGCCCTGGAATCCAGGCATGCAGCAGGACTTCCAGGGGGATTGGAGAGAGGCAGCCTGGCAGCTGCTAGCCCAAGATATCCTCCTGCACAAGTTCAGTGCAGCACAAAAGGACCCGAATCAGCCTGAAAAAAATCTTATTTTTCCTTCTCCTGTGAATAACGACAAAAAGCTTTCAAAAGTCAGATTCCATTACACACATGCAAGAGCTTCATCCTGTGTTACATTAATTTTTTTAAAAATCACATTAAGCTCCCAATGTTGAATGTGATAGCAGCGCTTCTGCAGTCTTTTAGCAATATTCCATTCCCTGCTCACCTCTCCCTCCGTGGCGGTGCTGGCAGCTCTCGGGCAGGCAGGGACCCCAGGGTGCCCACGAGGACACCGCACACTCGGCCGGGCACGGCAGGTGACACACCTGGGAGGTGGCAGGGGCTGGGCCCTGGCAGAGCTTTCCATCGACTGGTCTGGCAACTAAGAAAACAAAGGGAAAAAAAGGAAAAATGAAAATCAAGGCTGTAACTCTGTCCTGCTGGCCTTAGTTTTTCAGTATGCACCAAAATCCAGTGATTTTTCAGGGTCTTATCTCCCAGGGCAAAAAGCTAATCCTGTGCTCAGAAAGGCACTTAGAAGTTTTATCTAAATCACCCATATTCAGCAAGACAGATGAGACTATCCTTAGTGGTAGTCAGGTGCTCTAAAACTAGATTGAGTGCTGATTTTCAACTATGCTGGAGCAACAAACCAGGATCTAATCCCCACATTCATGGCCAAGGACACCTCTTTAGACAGCACTGAAGAGAAAGATACCTTAGAAGGGAATCCAGAAAGCTCCCACTGCACCTGGGAGCCAGGCAGAGGGCAGGTGAGTAAAACGCAGGCACAGGGGACTCTCCCCATTCCCATGCCCTTTGGGGCACTGCCATCCCTGGATTATGGATGCAGTGTCCAGGCCCTGGAATTTTCTTCAGCTACATCCAATAAAACTGAGCAGAGCTCTCAGACTCCTCTACACAGACACCAGCATGAAGCATTTTCCCTACCTGGGAGGAGAGACATTTCCCTGAGCTGCCTGCACCCATAGATCTCCCACCCTCTTTATTCCAGAAATGAGCCAATCCCAAACCCTGACAAGTACCAGTTTAGTTGATACTGACAATAGATTTGGAAAGTTAACTCTCTTTGTATTTTCATTTATCATAAGAAATTTCTAGATTCAATTAACTTCTCTCACCTTTTTATTTGGGGCAGAGGGAGGAAGGAAAAGAAAGGGAAGACGCTTAAATTTGTTCTCTGAGTCATTATATGATATTGCATTTTAATTACATTATGGGCTGAATTTGGCTGTCTCTTTAGATAAATCAATATCAAAGCAGTCTTTCAAAAGGCAAAGGCTTGTTTGAGTTTACTCTGCCATGGCATTACCAAGACTTCATTAATTTTTACAGCTACTGCATTTGTTTTATCCTCATTTTTATTTTTCATGTCTGTTTTTCTTTGCTTCCATGCATGGAATTGATTTTAAAAGAATTTGTAAAAACATGCCCAATATATGAATAATCTTTCCTTCTTCTGATAATGCACCATTTTCTTTAAAATTAATCATTTGAAGAAAAACACAACTTTTTTTTAACACAAGACTTTAGTGCTTAAAATCTCAAATTCTGATTTGCACATCTTGAAGATGAGTTTAGACCTATCAGTCTGAAGTGATATTCAGACCAATATCAATGCTTATGATTCCAGTTCATCAGAATAACAGGATTAAACAACAGGTATTTAATCCCAAGATGAAAGATAAAAACATTAGTAAAAAGACCATTTTCTGAATGTTTTCTGAGACTGTAAGGCCTTTGACATGCTCATTTAAAGATTAGAATGAGGTGGCATAAATCCAATTCACCTGAATGCTCACATAGAGAGACCTTTTCTAGAGACCTTGCAAGTGAAGTGACAGACAGAATGAGATAAATATTAGAGTTTTAAGGATAGCACTATTTATTTTACCAAGAAGTCTCATGCATGGCTTAACCTGCCTCTCAGCATCAAGCTTTGCAAAACTGTATCAGTTTTCTGAGAGTTCATTCGAAGAAATAAAAGGAAATAAAACTGAGTGCTGATGGTCAACCCAAGGAATAAAGTCCAGTCCTGTTTTGCTCTGACTTAAGGTGTCATTGCCAGGAATGGCTCTTCCCTCCTCACTGATTTTTAGGTTGTTTCTATACTGAATTTAACTATTTAAATGTGGAAGCCTAGATACAGCTGGGTGATTCTCCTTCCTCGAAAACCAATCAGTGTGCCCAATACTATTTTAAAGTGATTTTGGATTAAAAAAAAAACCAAGAAGAAAAATCGATCACAAAAAGTTAAAGGGGCTACTAGTCATCCCAGACTCATGGATGACTTCTTTCCATTCTGATGGAAATCCCTGCCTTCCTCTCCCTGTCAACCACCTTCCTGTTCCTGTTCCTCCCTTGGGCTGATGCCCTATTTAATTCTTGCACAGGCAGCTCTTTTCCCAGGACCTACTTCCCATTTGTCACTGGAATAAGGCTGTTTGTTTGCTCACTTCCTTAAGTAGTTCTTTGCATTCTATAAAAGGTAAATCAGAAAATACCATTCTAATCAAATATCCAAATATATTCCAAGTCTGTGCCAGCTTATACTTCTCACTCTACACTGACTGCAATCCTCCACTCAGTCTTCAGGAATAAGACCAGAACAAGAAATCCAAGCTGTAATGATAAATGCATATACAATACCATCCTTTTCCAACACCTGGCAGGTATAGAGAGAGACAGTTTCCAGCCAGAGTGACAGGATGAACCAGCAGGGTCCTCTTTAAAACGGAATTTAATTTCTTCTTCAGCCATTTGATTAAAAACTCTGATTTCCATCTGGTTTATTTCAAAAACTTGATGTGATTTTCTACTGCCATTCTTTTATACTCTCACAAATTTATCTTTTTTTATTATAAGGGAATGATAAGGGGGACTTTTCCTGTGAACCTTTTCAATGCCAAAATTCTCACACACTGCAGTCTCCAAATGGCACAGGTAGCGTGGCTGGGGATATCCTATTCAGGAAAAAAAACCTGACATTATGCCTATGATAAATGAACATGGCTGCCAGGAATGTCTTTAGGAATGGGCCAGCCTTCTGATTTCGTTCAATAATTGACTGTGTAATGCCATTTTCCTGCATTCACACAGAAAAAGTGCTTTTTGTGTAATTATTTTCCTTGGAACAACATTAGCCACGTTTTTGGAGGAAGGTGAAAGGCAGAAGCAAGGGAAGCAAGGAGTGGGAGGGGGAGGCAACATCTCTGATTCAAGTAGCAGCTTATTTATGACGCTTGTTCATACCTTTTAAAATCCTGTGTTCTTCCCAATCTATAGAATAAACTTGAAAAAGCAATCAAGTACTAATCTGGGAGACTCTGAAACATTGCACATTTCTATAGCTGTTATATTGAATCTATCCTTTATAAATGCAACTGCAGCTGTTCTCAGCATCAGTGTCTTGCCTCAAGTTTGAATTGTACTATTTGCTGTTATTTTCAGGTTATTGCTACCAGCAGGAGATAATAAATTGGGTTCTAAAGTGTCTTGTTTCCCTATATATTTTTACTGAGGTAATGATTTGGAGGAAGAGTGGAAGAGGAAATCAGCTCTGATATGATTATTTCCATAATGTAATTTTAAGCCAATAAATAAATTATCTTTGAATACAGTCATGTGGACAGATACTTGCAGGCACACATACCAATACTATGTTAAAAGCAATGCTGACCAGACAGAGGCAGAAATGCATAGGACGGCATTTTGTTTGCAGGGGGTCCTGTCAAATATGGTTTTTCAACTCCTCAGGAGGTAAATAACACCTTTTTCCCTGGACTTTAACTACATTTCCCTTTTACAATGAAAACCCAAGTAAAACCAAAATGAGACTTTTCTAAATATCACTTATATATCTGGAATACACACAAAGATTATCAGGTCTGCCTCTTATGTATTTCAGGTAATATTCAATTCTCAAGGAAATAAATCCGAATGTTTACCATATGGCAAAACTAATCCAAATCAATGACTGCCAGGATGCAAGGCAGGTGATGAAAGAGATGGCATATCCTTGTGAAAGTTCTTACTGCCTTTGCTGGGACTTACAAACCAAAGACACTTGGATCAATACAAAGGGAAATTACTTGAGAAAACCACAAAGGAGCAAGTTATGTTATAAAAACACCTTCATGTGTAAAACACAATAGGGGTAAACCCAGCACAACATTTATAAGTAATTTCTCTAACCAGAAAGGCACTTTTATAGCAAAAACAAAACACTACACAAGGGAGAAGTGGTGAATGCAATCTGATCAGCCTGGAAATGGCACCATCCCCAGTCCCTTGCAGCCCTCCATTAAGGACCAAATGCATCCCATGTCTGATGGAAAGGGTTCCTTTATGCTTTGAGGAAGAATCAATTAGTTTTGAAGCCACTAAGCACAAAGTTGGAGGCCAATTTTCAATTAAAATCTATTTAATAGACAAGGAACAATGTATGAATAGAAGGCTAATCACAGCATGAAAGAGGGTTAATAGTGGATTGCCAAGAGCAACAATGGTTTAATGTATTTCAGAACAATAAAAATCTTCACAATTTTATTAAAGTGACACAGACAAAAAGTATCCCTGTGTCCTCCCCCTCTGCTGTTCAACAGGACTGTGATCCCAGCTGGGATACTGCATTGTTTTACTACAGCAGAATTTGTGGAGATTAACAACAGACTTTACATATCTGGCAAAAATTCAGAGTGAACACGGGGCTCCCCACCAGCAGCCACATGACTGAGCAGATCAGAGGTGACAATTCATTAAGAGTGTCCAGGAAAAACAGCAGAGGCAACAGGGATGCTGGGATGGCAGCAAAGGCAATGACGGGAAGGAAAAAAGGATTCTGCAGGATATTTGAGCCTTTTGGCTGTCATCCAGAAAAGACTGGAAATCGCTGGAACAGACCACCAGAGAGAGTGAGAGAAGAAACAAGGAAAACCGGGAAGAAAACCTGTGAAACAGGGAACAAAATCCATGAAAACTTCATGAAAGCCTCATAAAAGTGTGAGCTTTGCCCACTGCTGAGCTCAGTGTTCATTCAACAGGAAGGAGAAACGTCTCCTGTGACTGGACAAGAAAAGCACCACTGTGGGTGTGCCTGGATGCGCCTGGTGGCACCTGGGACGTGGCACAGGTGGCCCAAAGCTAAGCTGGTGACATGCTCATCATGGATCCTGGGAGCAGCAGGGCTGCTCCACACAGAGCTGGCCCTGGCACACAACTTCATTCATCTCCAGTGTCTCCTGTTCCAGACACCTCTGGCTTCATTCTCTCTCCCCAGGGTCCCAGTTTGTGGCATAGCCTTGTACATAGAAATCCCTTTTAATTTTTCATCTCACTTCGTGTTATTGTCTGAACACAATGCAGCTCCCCGGCCTCAGAACAGCAACGGGACAAAATTACACAGAACAAACCATCACTGTCTTGAATGGAATTAATCCAGTTTCAGTGGCAGGAAATAATTATAAAAATACAGATGCAAGTAAAATGTTAGCTTCAAAGATAAAAGCCTGGACTAAAACGTAGTATCTCATGTGAACTAACTGGGCAGCATATTATTTGCTGCATATCACAGCCAGCTAAACAAATGAAAGCATTTTTAAAGGGATAACTATTCACGATCATAACAAATAGCTTGCTGGCAAAAAAAAGGCCTAACATTTACAAGGCACCTCTTAAAAGGCTCGCTTCTTTCACTGTCAAAGTCTTTTTAAACATGACTCTCTTAATTTTAATTTAATTAGTTTTAAGATATGAAAGAACTGAAAATATTACACCTCGGAAAGACATTAGGAAAAATGTTTTTTCCTTTAATGGATTCAAACTCAAATTTTTGAAATGCACATTTAAACACCACTGTCAAGCACTACAACAATCTGAATAAAATCATTTTCTCTCCTGCTTCTACAGGGTTTCCCCCGAAGAAGCCAGCTGTTACATATTTATTTTTCCATTATGTGAGTTGTATCTCATAAATTCTGCTCAGCATTTGGTGAGCTTACAGATCAATAACTTGGCATCCCAGCAATATAAATCTGATACAGACTTCCCTGAATATATTTCACACTTCAGAGGTGTATTTCTCATCTTTTCAAGCCAGTACAGCCATCCCAGTGATAAATAACTAGTCAGGGATGAGAGGGATCCTCGGGGGAGAGAGGTTCCACCCGAGAATCTGGTTTCTGTGATTCAGGTCAGCTAAGCCCCAGGCTGGATGCTCCTGTTGCTGCACCAAGAGCAGCTCAACAAAGCTTTTTTCACACCACTGCTGACCATCATTTCTCTCCCTCCTACAGTCCTAGTCAAGTTTTCTCATTACTAACAAATTCTAACCTATTCCTTTTCAATTTCATAAACCAGACAAGGACAACAGGATTTAAACATCAAAGTACTAAAATTCTAATTTCCGTAGAGTAAATTAATCTTCTCATTCCTGCAGCTTCAACAGCATAAATTTACAACAACAACAACAACAAAAAAAAGTGTGCATTTAATATAGGGCTCACACGCCACACAGGGCTCCTGTTCCCTCCAACAGTGCATAACCTGCATCAACTCCTACGGGCAGCTTATCTCCATCAACACAGTCCTTTCCCAATAAATATGCAGGATGGCAACAGCCATAAACAACAACAACCTGCACAACCAGCTTCCACTTCCTAAAGAGTCAGACCTGGTGCTTCACAAGACCCCTGGCACCCAAGGGGATGGTGGCTCATTCAAACTCGAGTTTCCTCTGGTATTGTCCTCTTCCCAAAAATACTTCCATCAGTTTACTGAACAGATGCCACATGCACCAATCTGAAACACTAATCCCCCAGGAGACACACACACACTGGAATGTCATGATTCAGAGCAGAACAAAGAACTTGCAGGGAAAAAATTGTGGCACCTTCATTAGGAAACAGAGCGTACAGAGCAAAGGAGGTAAAACAGCACATTTTGGAGCTAAAAATGACAATAGGGCAGAAAGAAAGGGATGAGAATAAACGGAGAATAACGTAAGATATGAACGAAAGAACTCCTCAAATTAATCCCTGGGCAAGTCCAAAGAGGCACCAATATCTGAAAAACAAAACACAATGCCAAAGTATTTCCCATGTGGGAATCAAGAAGAGTCTGAAAAATTCACTCATCAGATAAGAAAGGAAAAGACATTTTTGTCTATCAGCAGTAGGGAGAAAGTTCAATATTTTGAGGAAAACAAGAACATATAAAGGCCATAAAATAAACATTTTGAGATTCATAGAAGTAGGACTTAGATGAAAGTGCAGGAGACCAGTTTCAGCTTCAGACCATCTTGTGATTCTGTCAGAAAAGGGGCTTGTAAGACAAAACTACATAAGGGAATACACACAGGGATGGATCAGAGAGTAACCATTAGACCTGAAAAGGTACTTGAGTATTTTCCAAGTCCTCAGTTGTAAACAGACTAAAGGAGGTTTTGCTGCTACAGCTGGTGACACACAAGTTTATAAAAAAAACAATCTGATGATCAGGTGGAATTGCATCCTCAAAATAAAGCAAAAATTAGTATATGCTGGGGAAGTGCAGTGGAATAAGTCAGGCAAAGTACTGTGTCTACTAACAGGTGAGGGTTGAATCTCTCTCAAAGGAAAGAGGAATGTAAAAATAATAGACACTTCTGTAAGAAATACTTTTGCAGGGTAACACTAAAAGCCATCCAAAAATAACGAAGGCACAACTATATCACATACTTCCTACTGAAATTCAAGCTCAAATAAAAATAAATATATGGAAACAAATACGATAGAGACACTCATTAACCAAAAAAAAAAAATGTAAACAAAACTTTAGAACCCTGTACAGGCATGAGAATTTTATGTGGATTTTCAGATGTAAAATAACAAAGATTAAGAAGATAGGAACCTGCAATGATTTCTGGTAAGAAGGTAATAAGAGATACATTTTATGTCATATTTACTATGCTGAGTAAACAATAAAAAGGATCCAAGGAAGCAAAGCATTATTTCACAAAGGTCTTCACAGTCTTGTAATTAAAACTTAAGCAGACAGGCTCCAAAAAGCACTTTAAGAAAATTCTAAAAGCGAGAGGTAAATTGGATCTCATTCAAACAAATCAAAAAGGAAAAATGACAATATATATAAGGCACAAATTTTATGGAAGAATGACAGGGCAGACAGATCTCTAGTTAGAAAACTAGAGAAAATATGGAAAAAGCAGCAATCCCAGTCACTACAGACAGCAGGTAACTAGTTCAGAGAAGAAAGGAAATACTTATGGAGTATTTTATACAGACTGCCATCTCCCAGACTACTGATAAAGAGATATAGTTTCTAGATAAATCCAAAAATCAAAATTAATTAAAAAACAGAAGGATAGTTCCTGGTCTTCAGAAAATAAAGTAAAAAATTCCTGAGTTAGAAGATTAAATCAAGGAACTATATATGTTTATTAACTGTTTGAACATAAATACAGACACCAGTCCCAGATTCTAAAAGGAATTTTCATTCCTGTATCACTGGAATAATTTATTGTGATTGAGAGGAGAGTTGTGCTGCCAAACAAGGACAAGTTTCATAAACTGATCATTGCATAATATTCTTCCCTATTTTTTCCAGATGTCTTTTTTGTTGATACACTGGGGATTGCTAGTTAGTGATATTCACCCAGACCAACTAAAATTTATTATAGAGAAACACATTTCAGATAAAATTTCACAAAACCATGAAAATCTTATCTCTTTTTGTAAGCTCTCTTACAGAAGAAAAGAAAATGTGTGTCCCATGGCAGCAGTGTCTGGCTTTGAAAATAAGTTGAGGATTTGCATTTCTGCTTTGCTTAAAAGAGTTTCCATATGAGTGGACAGATTACCTAAAAAAGAGGTACAAAGAAGAGTAGACACCAGCATTCCTACAGTCTGTTCCAGAAATGGCATGTCCAGGCACAGGAATCAGGGACTATCCAGAGGTGAAGGGCAGAAAGGGCTGTACCACAAGTAGCTCACTTGCAGATTCTGTGCTATTTTTGTGTAAAATGTGTCTCCTCCTTAAAAGCAACATCATTTCAGACATGCAGATTTGCCACTTCCATCTCTGGAATTACTAGGTTACAGTATCTCTGGGAAAATTAAACATTACGAATTTAAACGTTAAAATTCAGTGAGATACTTAAAAGCAGCAGGATCTGTTGAAAGGTAATCATGTTAAAGTTCAGTCTAAATTAACAAAAGCCTCGCAAGTGAGGAGGGATGTGGACTCCTGGGATAGAACAGTCAACATTAAAAACAGAACAGTCTCTTCACATAGATTACCTACATACACAGCAACACAGACCTCTGGAACTACACAACAGTTTACATTTACCAGTGTCAATTTAGCTGTAACAGCCTCAGAATGCAGGAATATTACCAAGGACTTCAAAGACTGCAAGATCTTCTCCTTCCAAATACTTATCACCCGTATTAAAACTTACAAGCTTCCTCCTCAAAGCTTAAAAAACATGTAACTTGGATCAAGACAGGGATTTCTTAGTTAGGTCACCTCTTGGGGGAGGAAAGATATGAAATCTTATCAATGCATTTCTCAAAGTAATACCTGAGTGAGAGTTTTCCATTTTCAGTATCTTCAAGTTGGGACCTTATAATGAAAATACAGAAAGATTTCAGTAGACTTAACCTTCTGAACAACTGATATATAGGGACTCAAAGAAACAGGTGCTCCCTTTCCAAACACACACATTTTAATAAAAGAAGAAATAGATGGGAAGACTAAGCAAATAAAAAATGGGAGAGATATCCTTAGGGGATAAAAGAGTTTTGAGCAGTATGTATAAACATATCACAGATGGTACCTGTCTCCAACTAGGATTCAACATATTTTATCCCAGAATGCTGCTGGAGAGACCATGGGACAAAATCTTCTTTCACATATGTCATTGGGCCCAGGTCCAAATTCTCTTTGGAAGTAACCAGAAGAATAACAACTATGATGGATGGTAATATCCCATTAGACTCGCTTGTTTGATTCCTGAATGATCCCTTTAAGGACACTCAAGAGGTGAAGAAAGAAAAATTACTGTGCTTTTGATGGTAGCAATTAGACACTATATTTGCTTATACATAGAGGATTAAGTTCCTCATCTTCTCCTCATCATTGAAAAATTAGTACAGTAAAATATGAGATGCCCTAGTGATGAATAAAAGTATTCTGTTAGTTCTGACTGCCAGAAGAAAAAAGCCAAAAGATGTCATTCCTTATTTATTCAAAGAACAAAAACTTTTCAGCTAGTAAATGAGACACATTGAATATTACTGGATGAGGAGGGATAATAGGGAAGGCTTTCCCTGTTTCCATTTGCATGCGACTGGGCTGACAGGAGATGGGATTTTCACTTTCCAAGCACTACTGTACATCTGCACTACTGCTTTGAAATTTCAGTAATAGTTTATACCTCGTGCAATTGCTCTGCACATTTGGGTTTTTTCAGTTGAGCATATGAAATTACTTTTTAAATAGGTTAAGTGTAAATACAAGGAAGATGTATCCCACTTTTTTTTTTCCAGTTGAGGAGAGGGCTTGCAACTTTTAAGCTGAACTGAACTTCGAGCAAGGGAAAAAGCTGCGGGTGGGTCACACACTGGATACAGGAGTAACTATGACTCTCTTAAGGCAGCTTATGAGAGTATAGCTACAAACTGGGCATCGCTGCAGAGATTGCACCTCCTCGTGGTCCTGCTGGACACCCTGCACAGGGTAACCCAGTCGATCTCTGCCCCAGCACAAAGGCGTTGGGAATCACCAGTTCAACGTGCTCCTGTTAAATTCGGTGAAACAAATTTATGGTAAGAGCCATGCAGCTTTTTGCCCTAAACCTGGCCCCAGGGTTTTAAAGTGGGCAAAAGATCAGTAGGTGGTTGGGGGTACACTGCTGTTCTTATTCTACCTCTCCTAAATTCCAACCATTTAACTTTCCAGATCCAAAATGGGGCCGCCAATACACCTGTACCTGGTATCAGTCGGCACCCAAACTTTTAAACGTGACTGGGTAGACCTGGTGTCTGGATCTTCAACCAGGCTCTTTGTCTAAATTTGGCAAGGGAGACCTGGTGTCTTTATTTCCTAAACACTGGGTAGACCTGTTGTCAATAAATTTTGACAGAAGCTAGGGACATAGGGCAGCCACAAGCCAGTAGGACGCAGATAGTAAGCAGGGACAGGACTTTTTATTTCATAACGTGTCAATTAACAACAGATTTGGATCAATTCACCAGATTTGTCCAAGGTGGACAAGCCACCTTTACTTAACTCGGAAAAGGAACATATAGTATTCATATGTGTTCAGAAAAAAGCACCACTCCTGTCACGAGTGTTTAAGGAATTCAGAGGCACTCCTCTAGTCTTCTTGAGAAATGCACAATTCTGACACAGAATAAAGTGTGAATGAAGTCAGTTCAAGCTCTCTACCTGCCTCAGAGTGGCTGCAAGGACCACAGGAGTGCTCAGAAGGATGAAGAAAGTCAATAAATGCCACATGCCTTTCATCAACAGCACTTTTCTCACTCTGAAAGTCCCCTGCATCACCCCCTTGTGTGGAACAAGAGAGAGGGGTTGTGCTGCGAGAGCAAAGTAGTGCCAGATGTCTGGGAGAGGTGAATCAGCCACTGTGTATGGACTGAATAGAGATTAAAACACGTTTGGGTTGTCTATAACCTCAGAGTCTGTGAGGGATGCTGGGACACACACTGGGCATCCAGGAAACACTTGCTTCTACTCTGTAAGTAAATAAATCTAAGATACAATATTGTGTTGCTATTATCTTACATCTCTGCTCAAAAATACATTCTGCAAGAGCACCACATCGAGTAAATAAAACAACCTATGATGAATTATTCATTGTGAATCTGTAACTACTTATTATTCTTCTAAAAGAAATATAACTCACTTCCAGAGTCCAAAACCCATCTGTCTGTTCAAAAGTTGTGACAATATTATTTTTGCTTTCCCCTTCAAATCACAAGAAAGATTGTGTATCAGTCTGAAGCAGAGGCTAAAGCCGTATCCGGAATGGTGTGTGACAACCTGTTTTATATTCTAAACTAAGACTACACTACAGATAAGTGCATTCAGCTACCAAGGGGCTGGGTTTTCTGATATATGATAGAGGAAGAAAAGTCAACTCCAAGCAAAATTTAGTTCCTTCATCCTTTGTAACTCTCCCAACGCAAGCAAACAACAGAACTGGCAGCAATTCATCCCAGGAGGCTGTGCCTCCTGGCAGTTCCTCTGCTGCTGAGCAGCACCTCCCTGTGTGAGCATGGATACAAGGAGGGCATCAGCAGGCCAAAGGCTACCAATGACTCCACATGATCTGCGTCTTTCATTCTCGTTTCTCCTACTCAGTTCTGCTCAGGCCAGCGCCTCAGAGTGACCCTCCACACGCACCCTCCTTCAGCTGGTGTGTCCCCAGCTCCACGATGATCTGGGCACAGTAGACCACCCGGGTTTGGATGCCACCTCCACAGAGCCCTGCCTGCTTCTGGTGGTGAGGGTCCTGCTGGTCAAGAAGCAGAGACACTTGGCAAGCTTTCCACTCAGAAGTCCTCCAGGCAAACCTTAGGGAATGAAAAGAGAACAGGTAAAATGAATTTTTGAAAGACTGTAGGTGAGGGAGAGGTACCTTATTAGATGACAAAATACAATTGCTTTAATCTTTATAGCACTTTCCTATCCAAAACAGGGAATGTTTGGAAACATTTTGAGTGTTCAATTTACATAGGTTAAGTATGTGCTATTTGTCTGGAGCACTTGTGTAAAACTTTTGACAGAACACCAATCTCCAAAGCGTTCTGAAACACTAAATCATCCTGACAGCACCTTTGAGCACGGTGTAAAAAATGAGCGAAGATTAAGAGGTTTGATTAAGTGTGAACAGTAGTTTACAAACATGTGTCTCAAAGCACTAAACCACTCCTCTCTGCCAAGAGCTGAACACCTCTCTCTGAAATGCACTTAACAGCTGAAATCCTGCATACGTCAATGGCGCTCCAAGCACTTGCAGCTTTTTCACAGGGGACACCTTTCTAAGTGCTTATGGTACTGCCAATTCCTTCAAGGGATTGGCTAAAGCATCTCAATTAATTCCCTTTTCCATAACTCGTGATATACAGCAAGCTCTAGATAAAAACCACTTTCATTCTATATTCCATTCACACCAAAAGAGCATTAAAGGTTTTCAAGGAATTAGAACGTTTTGGGGCACAGGTAGGTGAACGTTGTATAGACAACAGTTGTTCATGTGTGCTAGTTTAAATGCCAGGAAGAACTTATTAAAACCACAAGGAAAACAGTGCTGTGTATCTGGGGAAAGCAGAATTTATTTTCCCCTCATGACAGAAAATGCAGAGCATATTTCTAACACAACTGTTTCCACAGGCAGAGTTTGCTTTGATTCACAGGTTACAGTATGGGGAGAGTAAATAAGAGCCCAAAGTCTTCCTGAGCTTCCCAAACGCAAATCTTAGGCAATATTGTTTTTATAACCAATCTGTTCACACTTGTGCTGCTTTATGCCTCCACTCCTCTAAATTTCCTGGTTTACTTTTACCACAGAATCTTTGGGTTTTGCGTAATGTAAACTACGTAAAATAATTTCCTTCCTTTATTCTCAAGACAAATGCTCTCTTCTTTTACAGCAGATCCACAGTTGTTGAAACTACATATGTTCCTTAACTGCTGACTGATCACTGTAAACTCAAACACAGTGGGGTGTCTCTGCAGAAAAAGCCTTTCACATCATAATTCTGTATATTCTCCACAGTGAGTTATCTGCTCCTGACTACAGCTATAGTAAGCAAACCTGCATCTCAAAACTATATAAAAAATAAACACACTAATTTGAGCACACATCAGTGTTCTCTTAACTTATTTTGTGAATGATTTCTAGCCCCAAAGCACTTCCAAATTTTGTAACACATTCATGGAAAGTATTTGTGACTACTGCCAATTACTTGCATTTACAGGTAATGTTCAGGTGAGCTCTCGTGCTCTCTTAAATAACTCACAGCATCTTGTGTAAATCTGGATACACTCACAGGGCTCATCACCCCGAAAGAAAATAATAAAGAACACACTTTTCACTGACAAGTATCAACTACCTAATTCCCACAACATGTACAGCACAGCCATGAATTCTTCTTCTCGTTAGTTCCTTCTGGGAATTCCTAATTCCATTTCTTGGGTCTGTAGTGTTAAATGCAAGCATAAAGACAATGAAAAGTGCTCTTCATCAAACACCAGGTGAAGAGGATTCCTCCTCCACATCCCTTCAGAACATTGTGCTTTTCAGGTCTACACTTTCAAAATTAAAATCTTAAATATAGAACACATGCATCTTGCCACAGCCATGAAAATAGCTGTTTTAAGGAAGTATTTCTTAAAACAAAAATTACTAAGGAAAAACTCATTTTCATTATCTGGCTTAGGAAGTCAGCTGTGAACTCTGGATCCTAAAGATTCATTTCCAGAGGTGTGAGCATCTGCTTCTCCTATTCAGCGTGAGCTGCGGGAGTTAACACCTATAAAAATTAGGCCATCGGTGATTAAAATTATGCAAAATAACTAAATCTGAACTCAGAGAGATAATTAAACTTCATCAGCTCCTGAATTTAAAACAAAAAAAAAAATCCCTTTATATATTCTCCCAGAGTAACCTGTGTGTGAGCAGTGCGCAAGGACAGCTCTCGGCACTTGGCCAGTGCCTGCACCACTGGCACCGGCTCCAAACTTCAGCCCTGGCCTGCTCCTACCTGCACATTTCCTCAGCTGTCCAGTGCTCCAAACACAAATCCTGACCTCCAGGCACTAAAGGGGACACATCTGCATAGCCAGTAACAAGCCCACCAGGAGGTCAAAGGGCTGAAGGGTAGTGCTGCCACCATCCCCCAAGTGTAACTCCAGAGCCTACTAGCACAGCTCACTGCATTTCCTCTCCTGTCTTTACTACTTCCCACTAATGCCTTATCTTTAATTTGGGCGTAATGAACCTCATTTACAAAGTGATACCATCACACCTGTATCTCAGCAATAAGCCTTTTTTAAAAAAAATAACGTCTTAAAACATTCCCATTTTCCATCATTTAACTTCTGAAAAGCTTTGAATTTTCAACAAAGCAAAGAGTTTTTTGCTATATCCCTGTCTCGTAACATAGCAACCACAACCAAAATGAATGATATGAAGACATAATCATAATTCTGGAAAATCTATCTATTCCCAGTCAACATGAAAGCTACACATCAAGGATAAAAAAGATGTAATACATTGTTTTAAAACTGGTGACTTGGTGACAGTTATGAAACAAACAAGGGCTCAATATCTTTCCGATTTATAGTAACCTCTTGGTCTCTTTAGTCTATGGGACTTATGCTCTTAGTGTTTACACAAGTTTTATACCTGTATATACGCATTCACTTTAATTGAACTATCCCAAATTTATATCACAATAAAAGAAAGTAGAATCACCTCCTATGTGTTTAAGCTTTTTAAGCACTTAATCCTTTCAGAACAAATAACCAAAGGTAAAACAAAGCACAAAGCTCTGGAGTATTACATGCAGTTAAAGTGTTTTATTTTCTTGCATTTAGACTATTGATTATAGACGTTATTGTAAACTTCAGTCATAAAATTAAAAGCCCTTCCCATTTAACAGCAAACTTACACTTCTGCCACCTACCTGTGATGGGACCTTTAACTTGTACCTCTGCCATGGACATAGAGGTTATACTTAACACAGCAGTTCTGAGGCTTAGAGTATTTTTGTCATCTTTGGATCCTTTTAGGAGACTGGAATATAACTTCATCCGCCTCTCTCTGTGGAGTACAACTCTCCAAGTGCTACCTCATTAGCTGCTGCTTTTATATGTCAGTGGATGTAGCCCACACTATGCCCCTTCCTTCAGCCGTGGGGTGCTCTCTGCCCCTGCATTAAAAAACAGCCTCTAGAAAATCACAAAATCACAGACTGGTTTGGGCTTGGAAGGGACCTTGAAGATCATCTCATTCCAACCCCCTGCCAAGGGCACAGACACTTTTCACTATCCCAGGTTGCTCCAAGCCCCGTCCAACCTGGCCTTGGACACTTCAAGGGCTGGAGCAGCCATAGCTTTGCTGAGCAAGCCAAGCCAGAGACTCAGCACCCTCACAATGAAGAATTTCTTCCTAATATTCTTCTAAATAGAATATTAATTTCTTCCTAATCCCATTCCTTCTGCTCAGTGATTTGTTCTGGTCTGGGTCGTAGCCCATTTTCTTTGCTGTGCCTGGAGCATGCTTTGGAAAATTCTTGCCCCAAAAATAAAGCTAAAGGAAAAATTACTTGTTTCCAAATCAACCTAAAAATAATCAAGACAAGATTTCTAGGAACTGGGAAAGCAAACAGGAGTCTCACCTTAAAGGATTTTAAAACTCATCTGATTAGGCAAACAGAAAAAAAAAGGAGGAGTGGTTTGTGTTGAGACCAGACAAATGAAGGAGAGCCTCTTTTATTTCTGCTACTGAAGCTCCTCAAATTCATCATCTTCTTGTAAGGGGAAAAAAGAAAAGATCATTGTTTGGTAAGCCTCAGCAAACCACAGTTGAAGCGGCATATATTTAAGGGGGAAAAAAGCATAAGTTCTCTAGGTATTACCCTGCTAATAGAATGTGGTCAAATAAGGAGAATAGGAACATTTAAGGTTTCTTGTATTATTTCACAGGGATTAATACCACATCTCTCTATATCTGAAAGCTGCTGCTTTCCCATCTGAGCTATTTCCAGTAGCTCAGTCACCAATTCCCAAGGACCAACACCAAATCACCAGGCTGCAAACTGAAACGTGGATCAGCACTATCCTTCACCAGCTGCTGAAACCTAAATAACATACATTTTTTACTTCTGTTCATTAATAAAAAATCCTGGTCCCCACAGCCAGTAGTCACACAGCACGTACTGCAATATTATGGATTTTCATTCTCTCTTGTTTCTTTATACTGAGTGAATCAATCAAAGTCTAGTAACCAGCACTGCTGCAAAATTCTTCTGCATAGTGCGAGAAGGTCATAGCCTACCACCTGCATATTGAGATATTACATCCCTAGAAATAACAATTAACTAAATACCAGAGTTGTACTTTTTAATATTCTCAGTTAAGTGGCTCTATTACCCTGCAAGTTTAATGTTATTTTTCTGAGCTAGCACATTAGAGTTCATCCTCACTCATGCAGATACTGCCCCAGAGGTGTTGCCTCAAGGTAGGGAAGCATAACAGGATGGGGAAGGTTTCAGAGTTCACAGGTCCATGAAAACCTGGGCATAGCAGCAATACACTGAAAGAACAACAGATTTTCTTCCACAGAGAGAGAGGCACCTCCAGAAATTATCAGTGGTTTGCAGGTTCTCACCTTTTGGGCTCTCCTGGCTCTACACAAACGTTTGCCCTTCAATACAGTGCAATGTCAAAAAGGGGAAGTGAGAAACCAGGGACAGACCCACGTCTGTTCACTCCCTGATTAACTTCCAGCCAGTCTCCCCCAATCAGGTGTCACCTGCATCCACGCTCCTGTACAAAATCAGCAAGACAATGTGTTAATCTATTGTCTTTGAAATTGATGTGCGCTTGGGCAGGAGCAAAAATCACTCTGTAAGAGCCTTTCCTTAGGATGTAATCAAGCAACAGAACATTTTTTTTATACTTCCTCTCTTCTGCTAGCAGGGTGCATAAAAATGATCAGCATTTGATTTTGAATGAGCCCAGTGATACAGAGACACTTTCACAGGTGATGCCTTTCTAAGAAATGTATCTTGCAAAAGCTTTATAGAAGGTTTTGGCAGTATCTGGCAAAAGCCCTAGAAACTCATGACTTGAGCACTGAACAGCTCTCCTATTAAACACACTCACTCACAGACAGGGAGATTTTCCTGCGTGCATATAAAATTCTATCAATCCCAAAGCATTCTACAGTCAATCTCAGAACATGTCACATGAAAAATCAAGCCATATTTTATTTTCTTTGCAAAGCACACTATCAACCTCCTCCATTAGCCTGGCCAAGCATAATGGCATGGGCTTGCAGACTAGAAAGGTGAGATCCTCTCCTTCATGCCACCAACCAAGCAAGCTCTCAGGACTGCAAAGTTTCACATTTCAAGCAGTACACAGAGGGAAGCTGAGTAAAGTCCAAGCTATTACCTTCAAGCAGTTTCCATTTTCCTCAAGCAAGACTGGGATTTTTTTATGGAGCCATGAAGAGGAATCATTAAATCTTATGTAAAAATTACAATTTTAAAGCCAATAAAAGCTCAGCCATGGAGACCTGTTCAGTCACTGTTCAGCTGAAGAAATTCTCAGAAACAGCCATCAGTACAAAAGCCCTTTCAGACAACAAGAGCAACTGCTCTCAGTTTTTAGAATATGAAAATGTACACTCTAGTGGGTGTAATTTCTATTTATTTCTATATATAACTGTAATTATTATAATAGGAATAACGAAAATAGCAACAATTAGAAGAGCATTAGTAACAATAAATAATACCACTAATCACAGCTAACAATGACCAAATCGATGATCCCTCAGACACAGCGAAAGCACCACGTGCAACCCTCTCCACGCGCAAACCGAGCAGGGAGGATCTGCAGGGGCTTCCTTAGTTCCAAAACGTGGGCAAGAAGCTGTGGCCATACCTGGGGCAGGGCTGCAGTGGCGCCTTTCCTCCTGCACTGCAGGCTTCCCTCTCCTCCAGCTCCGGGCACGGCTTCCCGGAGCCCACGGCCACGCTCCGCACGCTGCGGCGCCGGCTCCGCAGCCCCGGGGCCAGGCTGCCCCAGGCACAGCTGCGAGAGCAGGGGCTCCATGGGGACCACTCAGACGTGCTGCAGTCCTTGGGGATGGCACAGGACCTGGAGGTCACGGGGACGGGGTCTTGCAGGCAGAGGCTGCGGTAAGAACACAGTACAACAGCTGAGGAGGTCTCACTTAACTTGTTTTTCAAGCCAAACTCCCCAAGAAGAAATCCATGGTCATTCAATCAGAAGGTCTGCATCAACACCAGTGCAATGGAAATAAGAGAAGTTCTAATGCAGGGCACATAACACATTTCCAACGAGCTCAGGGTGCAAACTTGCCTGCTGAGTAGTTTGTAAATAATGTATCTCATTTATCTCAAAAAACAGATGCACAAGGCATTAGATTTTCTCCTGTGTAGTAGGAAGTTCACAGTTTGTTCTGTATGGAAAATAAAATCCAAGCCAAAGAGGAATACTGCCATTGGTAACCATTCCAACACCCCACACAAAGGACTAGATGTCCTCCATCCATCCGCACATCCTGCTGAGCAAGTCTGCTCTTTCAAAAAGTAATTAATCCCACACTAATAAGGAAGTTCTCAGTTCCACGAAGCTGTTATCAAACATGTGCTGTCAAACAAGGTCAGAGGGTTTTCCAACCTGCCAAACAACCAAAGACCCAGGAATGCTGCAACGGGGGCTGGGTTTCGGGACTCAATTACTCCTGCTGCCATCAGGACATGATCTCATTTATTGTGTAACACATCAGGACACCACCCTAGGCCAAAACAATGGGAAACCAAATTCTAAGGGCCACCAATTGATGAGATTTGGCATCAAGATACAAAATCACAGAATAACATTTTGACGAGTCCCAAAGCTACAACATCTTTTGACATCTGCATAGGGTTATATGGATGATCCAAACTGGCCTCTGAAATTAAGACCACACCTGATGACCTCAGTGTGAACTCTAACTTTTCTTCTCCAGCCTCCAGCTGCTTGTGGTCAAGCTTTTGCCAACTGCAAGGAGCAAACACAGGTACACTTAAAAGGTGTGAAATCCAGGGCTGCTGCCAGGGAAGCAGCCCTTACCTCTCCTGCTATTCCTTACAGCACAGTTTGACCAACCTACCTCCCTCTAAAGCAAACAGATTGGGGCAATCATGTCAGGATTGCTGGGCAGCCTCATGGGGGGAGCAGAGAAGATAAAGGGCATCCACTCCCTTCTCCAGTCTAGAAATTGGTCCCCTTTTCACAAAGGTCAACAGGAATATTCCCACTGATACACATCAAGTTTAACTAGACCCTCAACCACCAGCAAAACAGAGAACATTTAGTGGCTGCTATTTGTACTTCAAAGCAAAACAAAAAAAAAAAAGCTGTAACAATTTTTTGTCTCAATTTCTTCACCCAGAATAAAACTCAGTAATCTCACAGGTGCTGTGAGGACAAATTTACTGAGGTTTATTTAAACAACTTAATAAAGTACAAACAACCTGTGATGTAGCCCCCCCAAAACGAAACTATTCTTGCTTACGATTGAAAAACATGTCTCATTTCTCTATTACAAGTCAAATGGAACTGATTGCAAAGCTGTTTCTGATACAAAATGTCAGTACTACTGAAGCAAGGTCTGAAAAATAATAATCATTATATATGTGCTTACTAACCTGGGGGTTTTGAGTCCTTTTTTGGAACATTAGGTTAGGTGCAGCCACATGAATGGTGACTTTATTTCCCTTTTAATATTTTTTCAACAGGTGAGCCACCTGTCTCACAACATTAACAAAAAAGAATAATTTCTGATTTTGAGTAGATAAAACAGTAGCACATAAAAGACACTGTCCTAACTGATGATACCAGAAAACTCAAGTTTATCTAACAACATAATGCAGGGGGTAATTGATCTTACATTTTAAAAAGTGATCAAAACTCCTCATTCAAATACAATGCAAAAAGCAAAATCCACTTTTGGGGTTGCACCACTGCAAAAGAGATTTTAGTCCTGCCTGATCTTTACCAGAACACCAAACAAAATGTAGCCTTTAAAAATCTGGATTGGAGTCTTGGTTCAAATGATCTTTGCCAATCCCAGTTCTTAGTCTGACAAAACCTCCAATACCTCCCCTAATGGATTCTCCGAACCTGTGCCAACACTCTGGCTGGGAGAGCCATCCCTGCCCAGAAATCACCCTTGCACTGGCTAAAGCCTTTGCCAGAGGCTGAATAGCTGTTTCTTTCCCTGAAAATCCCCCCACTGCTCCTGCTATGAAAGGCAAGATGCTAACTTTGTTGACCTTAAGGTGAATGAGACATGGAGCTGGCAATTTCCATCCTGCTCAAGTAGGCTTTTGAGGGAGAATTACAAGCAACTGCTGAACAGAAAGAAAATTAATTAACTTGTACCTACTCACTCAGAGCCTCCAAGTCAAATTAATTGTGACACTGAGCAACACAAAGACAAATGTAAAAACACTCTTTTGCATGAAATTCAGACACAGCCTTTCATGTTGCAGATGTATTTAGGACGATCTAATAGAGATAAAACCCAGACCTGCGAGACACTCACTGATCTGAGGCTGCAAATCAGACACAGATTTGTGCTGCTGTGGCTGTATCCAAACCAGCAGGGACAGGAAGGAGGTCTTGGGGACACGAGCTACTATATCAGCTCTGTTTTTAAACTGATTTTTGACGTTTTAATGTCTCAGCTTAGATCTTCTACTTGGGGGACGATCTTGGGGGAACTGTGATATAGTAGAGTACTTACACAACTGATGCTTTTTTCTGTTACATGCTTGGATTGACACTGTAAAACCACAGGGATTGTTTCCCAGCCCACGCTGCGGTGCCTGCGGTGTAGGATGGATCCATTAGTGAGCAGGCAGCAGCAGCACAGAGCCCAGCTCACTCAAGTGGCACAGTGCCCTCTGAGCCTCTTGTGCTGAAGGGCAATAAACCACTTATTAAAGAAACACAAAACACTAAACCAAAGGAAACCTACTCACATCTCTTTCACACTTCCAGAGTCCTAGAGGTAAAGCAGCCCTGGGTACCACCTCGACTGTGCAGGACCACATCCCCATGGCTGTGTCACTTCAGGCTACTGCCCACGGAGCAGACCTGCTCATCTTTTCCATCTCCAGCCCCACTCACCCAGGAGACACAGGAATTGTACAGCCCCGAGCTGAACCACACCACCTTCCTGCTCTGGACAAAAAGCAACTCATCAAAAATAGCACATTTTCCAACAGCTCAGTGCCTGTGCTACATGCCCTGCAGTCAGAGTCATCCACCGCACAGGAATGAGTGGGAACAGGTCCATCAGCTGGAAAAAGCAGCAACAACACCACCCAGGAGCCCTGCACCAGTAAACCAGGCTGGGCACAGGAGTCACCCCTGCTTTCCCTTCCCAACCCTACCAAGGCATTCAGAACCACAGGTGAATGCATTTCCTTACATTACAGGATAGGACAGGTGGTTAATGTTAAACCTTTCACATTGAAAGGATCATCTGCGAAGCAACTGGGCACACTAAAAAGCTGCCACCATGGCCATGCTGCTGACACAAAGGCTGACACATCCTGCAGCACCACGAGGACAGGGTACCACTGCCACAGCCAGGCTCTCCCACAGCAGCTCGGGGAGGCTCCTGGGAAGTGTCCTGCCTGACCAGGGAACCCATGTTCAAACCCACATGCTGCAGAGCAGGATAATCCTGAAGTGAGTTAAGCTATGCTGTTAACAACCCATTTCCATTTTTTATCCTTTTTAGCATTGTCGCCTATTTTGTAATCAAGGACCCAGCCCTACAGGCTGCTGGAATACACACCACCTGCTCTTTGCACTTGGCCAATAATAGTAAGGTCTCATAGTGGACAGAGTCTTGCCATGTTTCTAACAGCATCAAAGCACTTAATTCCCCTAGAAATTGGCCGTCAGTGTTAACAGGCACACTTTTGAGAATTCCTAATGTATTTTTAGGGTCCTCCATGGCTGCCAGGGCTATTTTGGATACCATATATTCAATCTGTGCAGCAGACGTTTCTTTGGCAGAAGAAACATCAGCCCCTTCTGCACCAGAGTGGTGAAGAAGGGGAATATTTGCCTGCCATACAACTGACCTAAGGGAAAGGGAACTGGGAGACCTATAATCCAAACAAACATCAGTAAAGATGTCCAAGTTTTGGTGTTTCCAGAGCTTAATGCACCAGATCCTCTGATTTAATTCAAAATAATGCTGGCTTCCATTTCCACTACCTTGGCAAACTCTGAGATCTTGGGGCTACAGAGGCAGCTGTCTCCCAGCACAATTTGGGAACAGGAGAAAAAACAGTTTTTACTGGATACCAGTTCTAAAATAATTGAACCACAGAATTATTAAGGATGGAAAAGATCTCTCAGATCATCAAGTCCAACTATCAACCCAGCACTGCCAGGTCCACCACTAAACCGTATCCCCAAGTGCCACATCCACACACATTTTGAACCATCTCCTGAGGCTAACCACCAAATTGTTACTCACGGCAATGAAAAAAGCCATCACTGCTCCTTTGTTTCTTGTGCTTATAAATAAAAGCAAAAGAAATGAGAGACAAAACTTTTGAAAAGAACATTAGAAAATAAAATATCCTTCTTCTCCAACAGCTCAGGGATTTGTTTTCAAGCCTGAGCACCGAGGCTTGATTCCTACATCTGCCAGGAGGAATGTGAACATAGAATTCCTCTCCCAGATCGGAATCACAACCATCAAATAGCATTATACAGCACAGCATTTTCACCTCCGGCCTGTAGAATTTTGTATTCATCCAGAGAACAGAAGAATGTCAACACTGAAACTGCAAATATATTTTTCCTAAAAATGTTCAACAGTAAAGTGGCTAAGCACAATCCACTAGGAAATGGATAATGGAAATTTAAATTACAGAGGCAAACAAAAGAGTTGAATGCTGCTCCACCTCCGCCTTGACAGATGGGTTGTCCCTTGACGGAGTTTGACCTGAATTTTCACTGACAAAGTAAAGTAAACAGAAACCCAAATCCAACTCTATTATATCACTGTTGTCATCTTACACATAGAATGAAGAGTTTAAGAAATATGTACATAAAAGACTCCTAATCCAAACAATAATAATAATAAATAAAACGCTTATAACTGTTTGCTCCTGACTTTAACTTCTCAGTATGCTTAGTTGAGCACACACACCAGGTTAGAAAATCAGGTTGAATTTATTTAGGATTTCAGTGTCTAACTACGCACATTTATTTTACTAAACTGTAATCTAGTGTCTAACCTAAACAACCTTTCTTTTTTCTTTAAAAAAAAAAAGAAAGGAAGGAACTCAAATAGGAACTTTGTCTCATTATTCTGTAGATTTTTACAACTCTGACAAGACAGGAAACCAAAAAGAGCAGGAGTTCTTTCACATTCATTTCTTGCATCTTTTTCAGTGATTTTTTTTTTCTTAATGAATGGAAGTGCTTATGTTTGAATCTGTTATTGGATGTAAGACTTAAGGCAAAACTGAAACATTTCTCTGAACTGAAATGAAACCTGAACTCTATCTGAAATAGTATGAAAAAAATTCCAACTTTTTAAATAAAGGAAGTCTTTAAAAGGTTCAAATCAGATCCATAACATCATTCTATTTTGATGTTATTCCTTTTACTTTCATGAATATAATATTTCTACACCAAAATCTTTTCTGAGCAAAAGTGGACCTGTCTCAAAGCCTACTGATGTTCTGCTGTTCAATTGTTGTCATTTTAGGTGTTTTCAAAAAGTTCTGTCCCTTCCTTTCCTCTTCCTTTGTCCTTTTTCCTGCCCTTTCGAGAAATGTGGAACCTCCAGACTGAAAGGGTATTTTATCAAAAACATCCCCAGCTCTGTTTCCCTGACACAGCATGTCCAGTCTTCCACATGCTTGTGCTCCTCTCCAAGGAATTCCTATTTACAGCCCTGCAATCAGACACCAGTAAATTAAACAACCTTGCTAATCTTTGCCATTTCATTATAAATTAGGAGGCAGGATGAGGACATGGCCCCTCTGTCCTGCTGGCCCTTAGTGGTGGTGAGCTGACCACTCCTGTTACCTGCAAGGACTGGGCAGTGGTGGAAGGCAGTGATGACAAAGCCCTGGCAGACCAGCAGCTCAGAGACCGATGTTAAAGCACATCTTGGGATATTCCTATCCCTTGCCTCAGTTTTCCAGAAGTTTAATTTACAGTGGTGCTTGCTTAGCAGTGTTGGTAGAAATGGGAAACCTCAGCCAGGAAAATGCAGGAGCACAAATAAGTCACTTCTTTTCTTTCCTGGTTTACAGCAGACACTTGGCTGCCTGCCAGTCCCCACTACAGGGTTATGCAAATGCATTTACTCTTCTTTATCAGTAGCCAAAATACCATTGTTGTTGTAAAGCAACATCTGTAAGATCGGGCCTGCTCTTCAGAAGAATGGCAGCAAATCTGCTGCACAACAAAACGAGGAGGACACTACCAGGGGATGCTTCAAGGGAGTCACTGTCAGGAGTATTTGATATCTGTGACACTCCAGCCCTGGAACTAAACACGGATTGGATTTTGGGCTGGATTTTTAGCTTTGAATTTTAGGTCCAAAAGGAGAAAGGAGAAGTGTGTGAGTGTCTGGATGCTGTAACACGACATGACCTTTTCTCCTCTACTCAGTCAATGGGCTTTGCTCTTGCATTTTGAGTAAGAGTAAAGGATGGGTCAGGCCCAGCTCTGCAGTAAATCTGAGACACAAGCTCAGCAGAAAAAGACTGCCAGGAGGTGGCTAATGGAGCTGTACACTCCCAAAAAGGGGGCCAGATCAGCAAAAAACCCAGAAAGGAACAAGGAAGAAGACAGCTCGATCAGGGATAGGCACTAAAACTAAAGCTCCCAGCACCCCCTGCACCCAGAAATTCAACATATAACACAGAAAACACTTACGTTTTCATTTCCATTCTTAGAGCAAGTATAGCAGTGACTGTGTGAGGGCAGAACAAGGGAAATTTTAACAAAATCAGGATCCCACTCCCAGAGCCTCTGATAAGGAATGAGATACAAGAGGCAGGAGAAAGCTAACACGTGTTAACAGACATAAACCTGCTGCTGGTCACAGTGTGGAATAAATCACAAGTGACTCCATTAAAGTCAAGCAGCTACGTGAGCATAAAATCTGTATATTTAGAATCAGCATATATTTAGAGAGGAGTAATAAAGTCAAGATGTTAGAAACTGCTGGAACATTTCACAAAGTCTGACTTTTTTCCAGCTGATAAAAAAATACTCCATACTTGGCTATGGGTGTTATAGGAGTGGGTAAGAAAGAAGGCTAGAATTTGTATTTTCACCTCCGTATGTGTGCAAAAACACTGCAGAAATTACCAGGGGTAGAGAACTGGACGTAAAATTACCCCTCCTCTCAGCCATTTGAATTTGTGCAGGTTCCAGGAGCTATGGATTACTGAGAAACAGATTGATTTCTGCAAAATTCAAGAGCAGGATTTTTCAAGAACTTCTAATATCCTTGAAAAACAGAACACAGTAAGATCTCCACAAATTCTGACTTTCTCAGAAGTTAATCTATTTATCAGTCATCTGTAGCTACTGGCACCTGCCCAAATCCAACCTGAAGTCAAACAGCAGAGCTCAGCTTAAATTTAAATGTGAGAAATAGAAAGAATAAATCTTTCCATTATTTGCTGCACATTACTATAGCCTTCACATTTGAATTACAGCAAAGCAATCTATAAAGACAAAGAGAAATCATTAGATAAAACATTAGATAAGGCCAGAAATCAACAACCTCTATCAAAGACAGGCATGCCAGTCACCTACCCTGTACCAGCATCTAAGAGTTACACCCAGAACGGGAGGCTCCTCAATAAGGATGACAATCCCAGGTTTACTCACTGATTTCTTTCCAAAATATACCTTCTAGCATATTCACAAGGCCAAACTTTTCAGACTTATTTTGTCTTGTATTGATTTGTAAGAGTGAAGGAGTTTAAGCCAATGCAATCTTAGCCTCTTTTACCAAATATATGCAGTACATGACTGAGAATGAAACCTCCCTCTCCCACAGCCAGGGCCCAGGAACAGCACAAAGTGATCTATAACTCCATTTCCTCAAAACAACAGCAAAAAAAAAGGAAAAAAAAAAAAAGAGAATTATTAAAAATATAAAATTAATTTAAACAGTCGCAAATTGTAGATGAATGCAAAATCTTCAACATATGCTAGAAAGGAATTAAATCAAGAAAGGGTTCATAAAGAAAACATTAAAAATTGCATTTAAAACTCAAGAATGGGACTCATTCACTGTGGTGCTGCCAGGCAGAGCCAGAGCTCCATCACACAAATCCAGTGGGGATGAAGCACAGCAGGAATCATCCTTACCTCAGCGCTGCGTGTTTTCCATCGCTCCTTACACACCTGACCTGCCTGGTTTGGTAACCAATCTCCACCTCCTGGGCATGGTGGTGGGGATGAGAGCCGGCAAGTCCGGATGTGCTTCGCTCTCCAGAGTCCGACCCCAAATCCAGCATAGTCCTGCCCGCCAGCTCCACGTCTTTAGGATGGGGCAGCCGGCATTCGCCCCACGGGCCCACGCGGAGGCTGTAGGTGTGCTCCTCCTCCCCGAGGGGACAGGCAGGGGCTGCACAGGCTCTGGACTCCGTCAGGTTGGGGCACGGGGCACCGCCGTAGAGCGGCGGAGCCAGGACGGCCCGTGTCCGGTGCTGCAGGCTCTTGGCGCAGCCCGAGCCGCACGGGGACCAGCCGGAGAACTGGGACACGACGCAGTCCCGCGGGCAAGGCACCAGGCAGGCCTGCTCAGCGGGCGGCTGAGGGCTGAAATACTCACAGATCTCGCTGGACACCACGGTCCTGTTCAGCCTCTGCAGGCAGCGGACGCTGCGGCGCTGCAGCCCGTGCTGTGCGGTGACACAAACCTCGGCTCCCGCCTCAGCACCCGCAGCCGAGACGAGCCCACACCTGTCCCATGCCGAAACCTCCCACTCGAACAGCTCCAGGTGCCAGTCGCAGACTTTAAAGCACCTCCGCTGGCTCTCGGGTTTGTCCTGCTGGTCGCAGTTGGCGTGGAACGTGGTCCAGCCCTCGGCGTGGGTGCACCAGACGGCCCGGCTGCGAAGGCCTCCCGAGCCGCAGTCCCCGATGCAGCGGCCCCAGTGACCTGCAAGAGAGGGGCTGCTGAGAAAGGCCTTGCACTGCTCCCCCACGGATCTGTCCTGACACCCGACAGAACATCGGACAGTCACAAAACCACACAGTTATAGAGCCGTTTGGGTTGGAAGGGACCACAAAGCCCATCTCATCCAAACCCCTGCCATGGGCAGGGACACCTTCCACTATCCCAGGCTGCTCCAGCCCCACGCAAAATGGCCTTGGACACTTCCAGGGATGGGGCAGCCACAGCTGCTCTGGGCAGCCTGTGCCAGGGCCTCACCACCATCTGATTAAAGAATTTCTTCCTAACGTCTCACCTAAATCTCTCTTAGTTTAAATACCTTCCCCCTTGTCCTATCACTGTCTGCCCGTGTTAAAAAATATAAATCATATATAAAATATAAGCCATATCCTGTCGTGTATTAGAAAGCAAGTAACTACCAGCTGGTCCCTAAAATTGGTTAAATGCTGTCTAAAGGCTGCGAGTAGCTTCTCCCAGTGTACTCACATCACTGAATCACTTGGAGAAATTTGGGGAAAAAAGAAAATGCCTCACAGTGCTTCATATTAAAGACAAGCCTTTAATTTCCGCAGCAGTAAAATTCATCCCAAATGAATATTTAATTTCATTTGTACAAATTAATATAGAAATGATCATAAAAGAACAATAATCTAATAGGAAAAGAAAGTCAAGTTAGATAAGAGGAAAACAGTCTTAATAGAGCAATTAGTCAACAGAATAAACTGCACTGGGAAGCAGCAGAATCATCATCCAAAGGGATAAAACAGAGAGGATAAACACATGAAAATAATCACCCTCAAGGTACACTGAGCAAGTCATTTCCACTTAGAGCACGTGGCACTATGAGAGGTGGCAAAGCCATCATTCAGGAGGAGAAATTAAAGCAAAATAAAACCCAGCAATGTAATTTTCAGTTCTGGAGCACGTGAACATAAGTATGTAATCGTATGAATCTTACTTGAGGATTTGCAAGTGAAAGCAATCAGACAAGGCTAAATAGAAAGATTTGTCTGTGAAAATATTATTCAATAAAAATCCACCAAATCAAAAGAATAATGAGGGCTATAAAGTACAAAACTGCTGGCAAACTGAAGAGCAAAGGTAGAGAAAAGCACTCAGGCCAAATCTTAACTATTAGAGGGATTTTGATGATCATCTCAAGGGGGTGTTATCTCGTTCCTAAGTTTAAAAACTTTCCAATATCTCATAAAAGAGCCATTTTGGTCAGTACAAACATTGCATACCTAATTCTTGCCTGATAATACACTGCAACTGCCCTTTTTCTATTTTTTCAAGGCAGAAAATGAACTTGCCACAAATAAGTCAATTTATATTAAGCAATGCTACTGCAGTCAGGTTTTTTTAAAATTGATTTTAAAACTACCGGAATCAGTTACATGCTCATACTGCAAGACCAAACACACATAAAAAACCAAAACTAGTCCCATAAAAGATGAAATTATAATCCCAGGTATTTCGTTCAGGCGATGCCAGTTTTGTTGGCAATCCCATTGTTCTTGCTCTGTGAATAGAGAATTTGATCGTCTAGAGACAGGGGCTTTACACTGTGTAACGAGAAATGAAAATAAATAAATAAATAAACTGATTTTTTTTATTCTTAGGAAAGGAGGGAAAGCAGATGGGAATTGGATATAGCTAAACTTCTTTTCCAACAGATCCCGTGTTCTTCCTGCAGGTGTTCCTGCTGCCCCATCCCCCAGGCCAGGGCTGCAGCTCTGCCCTTGGTCAGTCACCTTCTGCAGTGCTGGACAGGCTGGGCCAAGAGGGGGTTGCAGAGTCCTCGGGGCTTAGACAACTCCAGCTTTTGCTGAATCCCTCAGGCTGTGTGCAAAACTCTTTGTCCTTTTTATGCCTCTGTTTCACACCAAAAGACATCAGCCCAAGGTAAGGACTCAGTCATGACAGGTACCTTGAACGGGAAAAGGCAGCATCAGACTCTAGCGCGCTTTACAAGCTGTCCTACACTAACGACAGGCTTTCAACAGAATCCAGTGCACTTACAAACTGATAATAAAAAAATAATCTTTAGATATGCTTTTGAAGTTCAGTTACAGGGAAGAGGTCCATTGACAACTTACACGTTTGTCCTTGGTACTTCACCTTGATCTAACAGAATATTCTTTTCTAATGCCACCAAGATTTGAAACCAGACATCAGATTATGTAAATACAGTCATCTAAAAATAATAGTCCAAATTCAGACCTCAAGTCCTGGGTGGCTTTTTATTAACGGAGAAAGGTAACAATGATTATGCATCACAACATAATTGTATCGCGAACTTATTTATTTCTGTGCAGCATTTCAGCAAAGGCAGTTTGTTTTTTGAGATGTAGAAGTTTCAGTACAGAAACAGTTTCATTTTCACCAGTTTTATTTAATACAAAAATTCAAGAAAAATATTATTTCCCTTCAGCATTGAATAGAACAGTATTTTACTCATCAACAGGACCTTGAAACACATTAGAACAATCAAGAATTTACCACCTATTTCTTAACATAGTCAATTGCATTAAAAATAGCATTAAACCCCCCCATGGAGAAATACCAAGCAGTTCTAGCAGAGGAAATCACTCATCAAACCCTTCACTGCTCCTTCCCTCCTGCACAGAACTTGTCTCTTTAGTATTTTCATACACTGCTGGGAGCTGCTCATGAACTGCTCTACTCATGAACAGCAGAATGACCACTCCTCACATCAGCAGGACAGAGAGACACTCAGCTGAAGCCAGAAGCAAGAACTGGCCATTACTTAACGTCAGATGTGAATTTAGAATGAAAGGTTACCAAAAAAAAAAAAAAAAAAGGCAAGAACTTGTAAGTAATTACACTGTTGATAGACACATTGCAATTTGCAATTATTCCCTGGCAAACATGCTAAAAACAGACTCTGCTCTTGGCATACCAGAAAAAGAAGCATGAAAAATAAGGTTTTAAAAATCAGATGCAAAACCCATTACTATAGATTTTTTTTCACTTCCTGACAATCTTCTCAGGACATGGCAGTAAACTTATCACAATGTTTCACTGCTTAGTTAAATATCCTGTTCTGTAGTTTAAATGAGGAGAAAGCTGTAAATACTTCCTAGTCAATAGTCCGCTTTGTAATTAGAATTTAATTATTTTTAGAAGGCTCATATTAAACTTACACTTTTCTCAAAATATATCTGAGTCAATTAAAAGAAACATCTCAGCGCAATGTGAATTATAATATTAACTGTGTTATAAACCCACTGGAATTTAGGCATCAGAAGTCTGAACTTCAGAAACATGCTTTACAACTCCCCATCTAGAATGGAAGGCCACTAGTAATTAAAGAAGAAGACTAAATAAAATGAAATTAATTTCACAGTGATCTGTCTATAGAAAGTACAAAAGTATGAAGATAAAGGATTGATTGTCTGTCTCCCATGTATTGTAACCTGATCAGATACTGGATGGATGTTTGATCTCATCAGAGCAGGATACAGATGGGAGAAACAGACTGTGGATGTACATGGAAACAGGGAAGGTCCAAGCTGGGTTTAAGGAAAAGCCTCTTTGCTGTGAGGATAACCCTGGGAACAGGCTGCCCCAAAGGACAACAGAACCTCATCTGTGGAGTTTTCCAAGATCTGACTGAATAAACCCTGAGAAACCTGGTGTGGATTCAGTGCTGAACCTGCTCTGTGAGGAGGTTCAATCAGACAACCTCCCATGGTCCTTTTTAACCTGGATTTCTCTATGTAGGAGCATCTAACTGACAGCAAGGTTTTCTCCTGCAGGATGCCAAAAAACAGCTTTTCACTAATAAATACCACTGAGATTTGCCAAGTACCAATAAACAGGCAAGAGGATGAATAATACCATTAGTCAACCAAGCCAAAGAGAAGTTCAACCAAATCACTATTTCCAAAAATGAGAAGTGAAACAAAGCTTGCTGGGCTCACACAAAAATCGCAACAGACAGTGAGGTGCCTTTGTTTATGAACAACCATGAAAAAAGACATCCTACTGTTTCTTCCAGGGCATCTGTAACACTACAAGCAGTGACATGAAAGGCATTAATAATTCAAAACAATCTATTAAAGCAAAATTACACATTGTTCTGTTTCTCATCTTCTGTCAGCCAGAAGGAGCTGTACTATCACCCCATACAGCTTCTCTAATCCCTTTCAAAACTTGCAATAGCACAGCAACTAGAGTTTATTTGATGCACTGTGCACTGATTTGTTTTTCCTGCCTGCAAGACCTACCTACACCTGCACCATAATTGTGTCTGAAAGGATGCAGTGACATCTGCTCTCTGACACAGGTCACACACACATAAGGCAAGGAGGCTATACAGACAATAATTACACTTTACAAACAAAATAAAACACCACTGAACACCAAACTTAGAAGAGGAATCCCAGTAAGAGCTGCTTAGTCAGTATGTTATTGCTTAATAAGAATTGCTAGAATAATTATGCTCTGTTTATTGTGAAATTTTAGCTTAATTGAAACCATTTCACCATCGGAGAATTAATTCAATAATAAGTATCTCCCACAATAATTCTGTCCCTGTTGCTGTGCACTGATTTGCAAACTTAGCAGAAGATGAGCAATCAGTAAAATAGAATATTGTGTTAGTAATTTGTATCAGATAATAGGTACGCTCCAGTGAAGAAACACTGAAAAAATTAATGGACAACCATTGGAATAGTCCTATTTTCTACCCATTTTTACCTTCTCTTTCAGTTTAAGTATCAAATTTAGGAGCAATTGTTCTAGACCTTAACAACTTTTTAAGTTGTTAAAAGCAGAATCTCCTAATTCTTATCCATCATAACAGAGACCTACACTTTCATTTACTGAGGAGTAACTCCACCAGACATGACATAACTCCCCAAAATCCCTGCAGTGCCCAGTTTAATTGAATATTCTGGCTGAAATGTCCCAGAACCTCTCGGAATGTCATCCTTCCACGAGAGCATGGTTATGGTAAATGCAAAGCTCCAACTCAGCCCATGAATTCTGAGAACAGGAAACAACTGACTCAGAGAACACACGAGTCTTATTCTTAATGGCACTACAGCTAATTAATCTTCACTATTAGTAAGAGACAACAAATAAACTCCACTGAATACGTTTCATCAGAATAACTGGTTGTTTTATGAGAAGTTTTTATGAGATTTATGTAATTTTAATGTAATTTTATGAGAATTATGCATGTTTTATGAGACTTGGACGTATATTTATTTCTCATAAGCCAAAGCTGTTGAAGATCATACAAACTACAACATAGTTCCTCACTAGTATTTTTTTTCTTGGCAAGATACAAAGGCATTGCGGCTCTTGGCACATTATGCCAAGAAAAGTAATTCTAAAGATTTAGATAAGGATCCTACAGTCACATCTTTTCCTGCACACTAAACAGGCTAAAATCTTTGGAGTCTAGGACATCTGATCTGGGATGTTTCAGTATTTTGTAATACAAACTAATGTTAGTATAGCTGTAGTTGACGAAACTGCCCATTCCCCTGCTTTCTAAAAAACTCCTTCTGTCTCCTTGTCCTGCATCTGCTGCCATATCTCAGCCAAAATACAGATTATTTTCCTTGCCTATTCTTAACTGTCTCGATTATTTTCCTATTTATTATTAACAGCAGTTCATTAAATCCCTTTGTAGTACAATCTGTATGAAAGATTCTACACAAAAGACTAATGTTCTATTTGCGGTGTGTCACACAAGGCATAAAAAATTCCTCTGATTCCTGGGATTAATTTTAAATATCTGCAGCACTTTTTAAAACTTTCATGACCTACACAAATGAGCAATTCAGCAGCTTAGTTATTCATCTTATTTCAGATCTGAATAATGTGAAATTTAGTGACTTAGAGCAATGCAGCAGTTTGTTCCAATTTTACATTTCAGGTTTTTCCCTTATTATCCACATGCTGTAGCACTCAAGACACACTCCAGCAAGAAAGACATTCTGCAGCAGAATATAATGAACACTGCTGTTTATGAAAATATAGGGATTTACTAACCCCTTGGCACTGGAAGGCAGGACTTCCCAATATTAAGAACTAATGTAAACGGTATTAGCTGAGCTACTCAATCATGTGCCGACAGCCCAGGGAAAAAATATGCTTTCCTTTCAACTCTCAATTAAAAAACAGAAAAATAAAAATATCCCCACACATTCCAAAACATTCCTGTCATGTTCATCCAACACATTTTGAGGGTCTGTGAGAACAGATTTCTGGCCTTCTCAGCAGTGGATATGAGGAGATGAGACCATAATGTATATAAGCTTATGTATTGAAAAACAAAAAGAAAAATAAATGTTATCAACAGATTACAACTCTAAGTTCTTGACTGCATATGAGACTAAAATCACCTCAGTACTGGATTATAAATAGCTATAATCAAACTCTGGCCTTTTTGGAATGCCAAACATCTATGGAAACCAGTTCTGTTTAAAACACAATAGCCTTTGTAAGGTGTTTGTAAATGTAACCTTAAGAGCAAAAGAAATGTTTCTTCAGTCACTCCACCTTGACTCTGGGGTTTGTAATCCCCAACAGGAATGTTACTTCTCAGTGGAAAAAAACCCCAAAAAAATCCCAGAATCAACCCAAGACAGGTTCCACAGCACCTCCTGTATCAAAAATCACCAGTTTACCAGTGGGGGCCATGGGGAAATCGTGGTCATTGCTGGACACCCCTCTCAGCAGCACCTTCTTCTGAGCCCCCAGCTACACTTAAATCTTTTCTCCAGCACACAGGAAATCTCAGATCCCTTCAAGCACAACCAAACAAGAAGGTGAGGAGATCCACTCTGATGTTTGCGGGGAAGCAGAAGAGAGAGATATTTGTGAACGGGGTTATTTCTTACCTGCCTGCAGGGACTGGGTGATTCAGAAGTCTCTCCAGTTGATACAGCTCCTCACACCAATGCTTTCACACCAGCAAGCTTCACGCAGAGTTTTTGCTGCTTTTCCCATACACTGCCCTTCACACAGGCACTCAGTCACTCTGAGATATTTCTCAAGCATGCAAAGCCCAGGTTTCACCGCAGGTCCCTGTTCTGCCAACAGCCCAGCAGGGATGCACTCAGTCCTGGAGAGTCCACCTCACCTGCATCTCTGCAAAGAACCTCAGCAAACACCACCAGGATCATAAAAATCACAGAATAGTTTGGGTTGGAAGGGACCTTAAGTATCATCTCATTCCAATTTCCTGCCATGGGCAGGGACACCTTCCACTAGGCCAGGTAACACCAAGCCCCATCCAGCCTGGCCTTGAAGACTTCCAGGGAAACGGGGCAGCCACAGCTTCTCTGGGCAACCTGTGCCAGGGCCTCCCCACCCTCCCAGGGAAGAATCCATGAAGACAGTGAAGATCAGCACTCATGGACTCCTGAGGGAACCACAGCAGGAAACTTTCTGTCAAAGGTTCTCTGCTCTGAGACAAAGCCTGGGTAGGACAGCTGGGGGGAGGCACTGGCAGCAGTTCAACATCTGCTTATTCGAGCTCCAAGACACACAGAGAATTCTTATTTTAGTCCTGTAATAATTCGTTATCTGCAAACACCAAAGATAGAGCCCAACCCCTCTTCCAAATTGTGGCAAGCATAGTTTCTAATTTTCTTACTCTTGCATGAAGCTTAAATTATGTTTGTTCATTGAAATAAGAGCAAAATTTAAAAATTGTTTCAGAGAAAAAAGCTGTGAAATAATACAGCAATCTGCACACCTGCAAAACCTTTCTGAAGTATCCAAATTTACTCCACAAGCACATTATCACAGAAATACATGCATCCCCCTGCAGACATCACTTTAAGGGAGAACTGTAATTTTTCTGCTCAGCTTCATCCTATTTCCAACTTACATATTTTATAACCCACCACAGCCCAGAAGCCCACATACATTTTCAGCTGCTATGGCGATCAATATGTGATGGTAAAGGAGTCAAAATCCAGAGTTGCACATCGAGGTGCTACCAAGTCTGGCTGGGGTGAAAGAGAGGAGCTCCTTTTCCTGTCCCTCAGCCTCCTGCAGAGCTGATGTGCCCACACCTGCAGATGTGTCCTCCTGGGGAAGTTCTCCAGGTGGGACCTCTGGTGAGCGGCACGTGGAGAAGCCCCTGGCTCTGGAGCAGAAGTGGGGCTGCCCACAGCGCTTGGAACGGAAAAGATAAAATACAGACAGCATGTACTTCTAGAGAAATACCTTCTCAACCATATGGGCCACTCATTATTCCTAATAAACATTATACAAGAGCTATACAATGGGCAGGAGTCCCATGGAGCCCAACTGCTGCTAATTAGTATTTCTGCAAAGATAGAGAACACCTATAATAACAATTCCCTGGCAACAGCATAATTAATTCATGTGAAAAGTACTATTTTTAAACATGTGCATTATCAATTCCATAAAAACTGGACAGAGGTTATTGTAGAACTCTACAAATTGCTTTTACTGGGCATTTTCACTTTATTTACAGTCCATATTTAATTATCCCTTTTCAATTATTAATAATTATATTTCCATTTACTTTAGACACTCCATATTCTCGAGGAAAAGCATTTTGGAAAAACACAACTCGCTGTGTTGTTTGGAAATAGCTGTGCAGGAATAAACCAAATGAGAAGCTGTGCCAAAATCTGGAATGTAAGTGTTCTCCAGCAGTAAATATCCTTGTCCCACAGACACTGGGAGCACTGGCTGCTGACAGGAGGGATGGCTGAGCAATATAAGAGGGACAAAGAGCTCCAGTTTCCAGTGCATAGCAGGGTGAAAGGCTTTAAGATACCAGTGGTTTTCCCTTCAGGGAAGAAAGACAGGCATACAGCACATACTAAAACAAAACAAATAAACAAACCAACCCAAATCCAAACAAAGAAAAATTAGCTAAATCCAGTTCACAAAAGTAGCATTTGGAGGGGGAAAAAATAATTAATGAAATAGGAAAGCAAGAACAAAGACATTAATGTCCTAATTGAAATAAACTCCCATCACATCATAAATTCTGCTTCTTGACAGCAGAACAGAATAACTAAAATGCTTCAGTTTGCACTCAGGGAACATGATCATATTACCACATTCAGGCTTGCAGGTGTTAAGATAAGAAAAATCTTGGGAATCTTGTGCCAAGAATTACAAAATATAACTAAGCACACCGTAACTGGATGAGTATGTGAAGAAAGAAAAATCTCCATCCCATCTGGAGGCAGGTTTTGCCACGCATGGTTCCAAACGATTGCACATGCAGGTGAGAGCAAAATGTGGTCAGATTAAGATCTGAACATCAGGCCAGACTGAGATCCAGGAATCTTATGAAGGGGTTGTATTATCCCATGAAATTCTCTACTAGTTTTAATTTTAATTTAGTTTTTTTTCCTTTCCCAGCTGAGATTGATTCCATGGAGCAAAAGTCAGTAATGCTCTAAGGATAAACAGAGAAAAGAGTATCATAGTTTGGGCCATAAATCTGTGTCAGGCCCTTCCCAGGAGCCCAAGAGTTTCAAGGTCCTGCAGGGTGTTACCCACAGTGCTGAGAACGAGCACATTTAGGGGAGGGGGCAGAGTTTGGGAGGCTTTTTTTCAATATCTGCAGTTCTGAAATAAAGAAAGCTGAAAGTAGAACATCAATTCCAGTAAATTAAAGACTGAAGTGTTCAAACATCAAACTGAACCCTGAAGTTACTTAGGGGTCAGCCTTACCAGATCTATCAGAGGTAGATCTTTGCTACCTCTCTGGCAGGCGTTTTGCTCACACTATCCTGAATTTATAGTGGTTTTGCATTTCTGAATAATCTTCATCTATCACTGAAATCCTAACAGATGGACACCTTCATTTTCACAATCTTCAGCACAAGGGATAAAACCACTTCCTCTGAGATGCTTAAACAGCTGATAAAACCTAATCCTGAGGCTGGTTTTGCCAGCACAGCCTCACATTTCCTTCAAAAACCACTACCAGATGTGGCAGGCACCATTCAGGTTTTCTGTTTGCTGAGCAGAGATGAACAATCTTGAACTTGGAAATCTGGTCACTGTTGCCATAAAAGATCTCACTCCCTGATTTTTTGATATAAAAGAAGGGTAACATGGGAAATCATCAGTTACAGATGCATGTACGCTGTACATGTATTTCACATCCAAACAAAGGCATCTGCTACCACAATGTTAGCCCACACTTTGCAACTGAAGATTTTTTAGAAACAGACGTTCTTACACATAAGTAATCATTTAACAAGGCCTCAGAAAATGCAGCCCTTAATAGATTTAATTAACAGGTTAATGATGTGCATTGCATGCATGCGCTCAAAAGCAAAGATTTTCACATTAAGCTTGTTTCTGTTTCACAGAAGCAGCTTTCTGTAGAATATCTGTGCTAATGTAATTACACATCTGGCACTTCTGCTGCTTTCAGTTGGAGAGATATTTACAAACAGTGCTAGTAATTTGCACAAGAGCACATATCTGTTCTACTATTTTACACTACAAATAAAGATATTTGCACGAAAATCCAACTGCAAAGAGTCCTCTTTAGTACTCCTGAGTGGTTCTGTTGAATATATAAAATGATCATTTAGCCTCCACAATAAATCTAACACACTAATGTCATGACTGCCTGAGAAACCTGCATAAACTAAGCCTGCCTCAGGTTCACCTTGATATAAAGAGGTCAACTAAAAATTTTTAGATAATTTTAAATTAAACATCAGCCCTGGTAATCATCTCTGGTCCCCTGTGCCACCACAAAACTAATGTTTTAAAATATAATTTCTTGGCAATGTTCATTCATCATCCTCACTGTAACTGGGAAATGATCGAAAACCGGGCTAGAATAATGGAAATCCTACATTATCTCTACCAGTATTGTCAAGATAATGCAGTGGTTATTAATTTAAATACGCCTCAAAGAACTATCACAACTTCAAACATGATTCAAGAAGATAAAAAGCCATTCCTGCCTCAAGCGGCTTTCAGTTCAGTTTAGGTCACGTTTAGGTTCATCATGATAACACCTGAAATCCCTCAACCTACGAAATATTGACAGAAGATGTTGCTGCCCCAGTGTTTAATCAAAGGAGAGGATGAGCCCAAAGTCCTGATGGGTGTTACTGAAAGGAGATGCTATCAAAGGAACCTTCCAACACCTGCTCAAATTCAGGAATGGCAGAAAAGATAAGCCAAGACAAATATCCCTTTCTCCTTCATATGTTAAGACACATCTGATTAAGAAAAATCATAAATTATCTAACGAAAGAAAAAGGACATATATGTGAATGTGCATAATTTACATAACTGATGAGAAATATATGTACACACAGACATATATATATATATGTGTGCTGTGGGATATTTATATCCAAATTACCCCATTTTGCTCACATTTTGGAATCAGTGTTTTCCTGCTCAGTCTGTATCCAACACACCAGAATCATATGTCAAATGTCATGATTGCCATACCATGGGTTCTGCAATACTGGAGCCAGCTCCTGTCCCTTCCCACAGGAGACACTTCCAGTGCCTTGGAGGTCATGATGGAGGCTGTGGACACTTCTGAGGATCAGATTATGACAGGCAATGGACAAAACACTAAACTCTGGTAACTTAATTATTCCAAATCCCCTGAGAGTAATGCGGACAGGCAGAATGAGGAGTGATTTTGGGGAACAGGGCAATAAAAACACTTAGCTAATAACCCTGAACCACAGATTTCAAATGGCTTTTAGCTTTGCTGCTTTTATATGAGTAAGCTGTTTCCATATGAACCAGCTCATTAGCATGCCCCAGCTGGTTCATTAACCAGTACATGAAGATTCAGTATCACCACAAGAAAACAATAAACTGCTACAGAAAGAGGCTTCTTAAGAAATGGAAAGGGCTATTCGGGCTCTTCCAGAAGGAAATCCAGCCCTCAGTCTTCTCCCCTGGTTTAAAGAATCACAAAATTCACAGCAAAGTTTGCGTAACCATCCACCAGCCACAGGAAACCTTTCGACATCCTCAGCAGATGGGGAACACTCAGCTGAGGGTGTAGAAAGGTGAACGCTCACAAACCAGACTGGTACTTCTGTGAAATCAGAAAAATTGGCTTTCCCACTAAGGATACTGACATAAATGCTCTTAATTGAGTTTTAATTCCACTGGGAAATCTTTAATTTAATGAAGCCACTTGGAAACAGTATTCAATTTAAATGTTTATTCCTTTCTTATGATTCCCATAATAAACTTTATTCAGAATATTCTGAGGTAAATAAAGCCAATTTGATTTGGGATCCTTTGAACAGTAAGCCATATATTATACATATACAAAGAGAAATGACTGGTCAAATGCAAAAATCAATGAAGAAAAGAGAGCTAAGAAAATGCAATCTGTATTCATTACATGTTTAAAACATTTACAGTCTGCCCTATCTGAAGTTTAGAAATTCAAGATATTCATCATCTTTGTGAATTGATCTTAAATGACTTGTATTCCTTCTGCGATGATGCAGCAAGATTTTTAGTTTATATCTAATCTTGATACTGCTGCACATATAGCAAGTGTGTTCCAAAAAGCATAAACAGAAAGGATGTACATGGCTAATAATCTGCACAAACTTCAGGTCTTTTTAAAACAAACAAAAATTCGTATTTCTTTAAACAATATTTACTGTTCACAGGATGTGTTTTTTAAAAATCCCTTCTTAAAGCTGGTATGCTAAATTTAAACTGTTTCTACTTTACTGCCGTAAGAACAAAGAGGAAAATACCTCCTGACCTCTGAGTTTGGTCACTGTAAGGTAACATAGGCTGCATTGTCACAGGTTCTTTTACTTAAAGGCCAGTTAGTTTTGTTGTCCCATCACTCTTCCCAAACAACTTCACTGTACCATATTCCCATTCTCCCAAGTATTCTAACTTAAACCAATAAAACACTCTTGACAGGCAAACTAAGCAACTAAATACTTTTCCACATTAATTTTTACTCATGCAAAAACACAATATTAATGATTACTCGGTCACCACTTCCATTTATCTCAATTTGCCTGATTATAATAGTTGCTGCCCAAAGAATTTTCCTGATAATGATGGATGTGTGATCACCCACCATATCCACAGATCACCTTATTTATTTCCACAAGCCATCAGTTTGCACCAGACTATGAAAGCAGAAGCTTCCCTCCATGTGTCCAGAAAGCCTCAAACCAAACTTTGCAATAAGGCGAGATAATAAAACAGTTTATGCACTCCTACATTGCCCTGTATCTTCCTGGCCTTTCAGGACAGCTTCCCACAGGATCCTGGAGAAGAAACCATCAACATGAGCATCATATTCCTCCTGGGAAAAGACTCCAGATGCTGACAACCCACCGCCTCCCCAGGGTGACACCCCCAACCTTAGGGTGCATGGAAGGTGACAGTAACACCAGGAAAGGTGTTCAAGGTGGGAATTGTGTGATAACTTTAACTGCATTACTCTTCTCCTCCGTAATGATCAGATCTGGACTAACATTGATGACCCTCTTACAGCTTCAGCCACATTACGATTAATTACCTGGCTTTATTTATCTCTTCCTCCTTGACCAAGAGCAAGAGGAGAAAAAGTTTACCTTGCAACATTTTGACTCGTATTAGAGATGGACTCTCCTTCTCAGTCCATACAGATCTGTGTGTTTTCTTTCCTGAAATTGCAGTCCCAAATCCTACCAGGACTGCAGTGAAACAGGACAGGGAACCACGTTCTCCCATACCAGCCCAAGCAGAGCACTGTGCCAGAACACTGGCAAACACTCAAGTGCCTGCTGTAGTGCAACAGATTCAAATCCTGAGCCTTGGGAATAAATCAGCCTCAATAAGTAGAAATAAAGATGTTTTGCATCAGCCCTCACAATCTTCACATTTGATAGGTACTGCAATGCCTTGGAAAAACAAGTCACTGTGGCTCCCTGACTACAAAGTTCAGAGCCTTGGATATTGCAACAGACCTTAATCTTTCCGAATAATTCATTTCATTTCACATGTAATAGCTGAAGAACATTATGCATAACAAAGGGACTTACGATAGAAACGAATTTAATTTTTTTTAAATACCAACTAATCAGAACATTTTATAAACTCTTCTTTAGATTAAGGATGTACTAAAGCCCTTCTCAAGCTTCATATGTGAATAAACCTGAACATTTTATAAACTCTTCTTTAGATTAAGGATGTACTAAAGCCCTTCTCAAGCTTCATATGTGAATAAACCCATCTATAACAACAAGCCTGTAGGACTTTCTATATTCATAATTTATGAGAAAAAGAGATTTTCCCCATTGAAACTTTGGTGAGGCTTGAAAACACCTTTTTATTGTCACCCTAAAAAACTCTCCAAAATCATGCCATTATAATGAAATTGCTTATACAAGCTACATTAAAATATTAACTCAGCATCAAGAATATAGATAAAGGGCATGCAGCAGTAACAACAGCATGGCCATTGGGCCAACAGGGATTACAACATTCAACAGCTGGACCATTAGAACAAGACACTGGGTGCCAATCACACTGATAAAAAATAAGGGGGGAGAGGAGGGAGGAGGAAGAACAGCTGCTATTTCCTGCAGAATCCATCATATTTCCTCTCTTCAGGGAATTCAAGCCCCAGACAAATGAATTGGTTGGACAGGCACAAGAATTCATTTTTTTCCAGTCTATTTTTGCTTATGTGTTTGCCAGCTCAAGGAGAAAAACACTTTCACAGCAAGACTAAATATCTCTCCCCACAACATCCATGTTCTTCACTCAGGGGCTCTGCAGTGTCAGGACCAGCAGACACGTGACAGAAGCATCCATGGCATCATCTTCCAAATGGAAACAGGGACAAACTGGTCTCCATTATGTCAATCTGAAGTGAGCGGAGTCCACATTCCTACTCCGTTTTTCATTTAACTCTGCCCTACTTTTTGGATGCCAAACTAATTGCTACATTTCATTGATAAACTTCAGTTTGCCAAGAAACATTTTCCAGCAATGTCTTTGAATTTCCAAATACGTATCAGGCTGTTATATAATTTAAGAAGTCACAGGAAAGAATTCCGTATTGACTCGGACTCGCTTCCCACTGATGCCTAATCCATATTGCAATAATAATGTAAATTATCTCTGAGGAGTGGTTAGCCGTTGTGGTCAGATCACATTGCAGGCAGACAAGCTCAACCAATACGTAAACTGTGAGGGAGAATGGTAAATGTGCTGATTATGTAAATGGAATTGTTTGAAGTCAAAGATGCAGGCCTGTATTTCACTGATAAAATGTGTAAATAGAAAAAAACACTGCGTAAGCAATTAAATGTAACTTTCTAATCAATAAAAGGCAAACTGGGACCTAAATCCACTTTATGGGATTTAGGAATCAAAGTCTTCCTGCAACTCAAAGACAGCTGTGATGCCCATTTGACTAGAGGGGAACTTACTGTAAGACAAAATTGTCACATTCTGTCTTGATACCATACACAAGAGAGTCATGTGTCATTAGATTAAGATAATTTGGTCTAATGATGCTCCTGATCTTTAGTTCTGGCTGACATTCTTTGTAAATAAAGCTGTGTGTCAACACTTTGATGGCAGCATCTCACAGGAGTTTCACAGATGAGCTCACCTGTCCTTGTTAACACTTTGTATCATTTTTTGTAGGTCCAGTATTTCTCCAAGGACTCCAGACGTAGGAAGCATATTGTGCCTTTAACTTGCACTTCATTTCAAATATTTCCATGTTGGCAGAACCTGGGTTGGTACCAACATGCCCAGAGCTGCAAAGCACTGATTCTTCCACCTTGTCCTGTGAGGAGGCCACACAAAAACCAAACAGAGCCCAACAGAGTCGGAGCACAGCTTTGATTTCACTGCTGGCTGCCAAATACAGAGTCCACTTCATGCTTCTTTCTCTTCTCATTGATTCATTTCATACAATCATTGAATAGTTTGGCTTGGAAGGATTTTAAAGACCATCACATTCCAACCCCTGCCAGGGGCAGGAACACCTTCCACTAGAACAGGTTCCTCCAACCTGGCCTAAAATACTTTCAGGGGTATCACCCTCGTGAACTGCTGTTCTGTATTTTACCTGCCATGAACTGCAGCTTTATCCATTTCTCTGCTTTGTAAAGCACTGTGCAGGGTCACAGTCTTATTGAAACAACAAATAACCTTACTGGTGACATTTCCACATACGAAAAACAACTGGTAACTATATGAAATGCATACAAACATACATTCAGAGTTGTCTACTGATGCAGGAGTAACTGAAAGATAAATTTACAACACCCAGTTGGGGCAGCAATGGTCAGGCTTCAGTCTGAAAAGCACCAGCCAACCACCATCTGCAAGGCCTCTGATAGTTCACTAATTAATGATCAAGACTGCATTTGCTTCAGCATAATTTTGTGCTTTTATATGGATATCTTATTTGATTATAATTATCACAGACTACAGAAGTTTATTAGGGCAAATCATTTCTTCATACAATTAAAACCCCAGGGGAACAATACAAAGTAATTTTTTTTTGTGAAAGTGATGAGAGCTTATAACCAAAAGGGAGTGTACTTATTGATCACAATTATTCCAAATTATAAAATTAAAACAAATTGCATGAATTTTCCAATAGGTTTTTTTTTTTTAATACCTGAGTTAAAACAACCAATTTGTGTTAAAAGTGGCAGAATAAGCTGATTTTTGGGCTCCTGGCTCCTCTGTATTCACCTCTTTGGGGACGGGATTATGCAGCCTTTTTCTCCTCCTGGATGAAATCACCCAGTCTCAAAATAGCTCTCTGGGCTATTGCCTCTGCTTCCCAACCCTGTTAACACAACACCTCTAATTCTTTCCCTTCCACAACACTGTGACACTTCTCATTAAAATGAGTCCAAAAACCATTTCTCCACAGCACAAATAATTATTTATTCTTTCACCCAAAGGTATTAACATGGAGATTGGAGGGTAAAAACAATAAGAAGTCTCTATGAATGGATTCTATGTACATACACCTTATCCTATTCTTTTATACATTTTTGGAATACCTCCACCTCGGTGCTGGTAAAACAAATTATTCTCTTTCCCATTCTGTCACTCTCTCTCTATTGTCATCCTAAAGGTGTTCCTTTTCTTTCTCTGCCCAGACCAGAGCCTTTCAGAGTTTAGTATGCTCCTTACTCCAAGACCTGCTTAAGAAAAGCAATACATAGCACACTGATGGGTGCCACAATGTGATTTATTTCCATTTCAGTTTCCCCACAGTTTCCCCTGAGAACTCAAGTAATCACTGAGAGAACATCTCATCACTGCCACTGGTTTAGCCCCATTTGCTCCCCCTTAAGAGAGCCTTTTGATTTAACATCTTGCATTTAACCAAGATAATATTATAGAGTGTTCCAATGTCCACTATAGTATTCTAAAAAATGTTCAGTTTTGAGAAATAATGTTTAGCTAGTCAATCCACACTGGATGGCTGTCTGCACAGCTGTTTCCAAATAATATAGACAACATTCCACTACTCCTTACACCACACTATTTAAGCATTTTGTAGTTCTGATGAATGAGACCCAGTATCAGATAAGCCATACAAAAACTAGAAAGAAACTATCCTGAAAAAAAAAAAGTTCTAAAGGAGATGTTTTTCATTTTCTCAGCAAAAACAGACCTAAGAAAATAGTCTGTAGAGGAATAAAAGGCAGATCTGGGAAATAGCAGCCAGCATTATCTAAGTGAATAACCTTTCTCCAGACACCACTCTTCTGCTGGGATATTTACACCAGAAAAGGCCTTACAGCAGCAGGTGCAAACAGTGGCACCCAGAGCCAGGACACCTTCACTGCCATCAGCCACCTCACAGGAACCAAGGAGAGCCACAGAGGCACAATGGAAAAAGGCTGACTTCTATATAAATCAGCTGCCTGGTTGTTCTTATGAATTACATAAGAGAAATACGAGAAGAGCCAACTCTGACTGGCACTGAACAATATTCCTAAGTGTGCTTAATAGCACAGAATACAGGCATTTCTTCCTACGTCAATATCCCACTGCAAAAGCTTTTCTCCTGAGGCTTAGAGAAATCCTTCCTCCTCTAATCCTGTTTTCCAGTGACAACTTAAGAACTGAAATGGCAATAATTCCCCGTCTCCAGTGCTAATTCACAAACTGCCAAACCTTTTTTTCCCTCTGCTGCTCTACTCACCCAGCGGAGCTCTGTATCCTCACAGAACAAGAGTTTGAACTGTTCAGCTCAGTGAGGGGTAGCATGGATGGGTAGAGAAAGATGGGGAACCACTTCTTAAATTATACTTTGCTGATTTTTAATTTCTGCTCTTTGGAAAGAACACCAAAATCATCTTGGATCGAGGCCACTCAGCTCAAGGCAGTGATGCTTAAACTCTCCAGCCCCACTGGCCACCCAAGACTGGGCACCTTGTGTCCCAGAACAGTAGTTCAGTCATTTGCAAAATACAGAATACCTATTAATTTCAAATATTTACTAGGAAAAAAAAAAAAGCTTCCTCTAATAATTCAGCAGTGCCTCTGTTTGTCAATTTATTCGCAGCAGCTCATACACCAAGCCACACACTGGCAAGAGCATCTAGATTAACCATTACTGTGTTGTTAATCACCCTTGTCAACTATGAACTGCAACAATTAGAATGCTGCTTGATCTTTAAAGATCTCAGAACTAATAAATTAGTGAGATATATATATATATATATATGTATACAAAGAGGTCTAAGAACAGGATACACATTCGCTTCAGGCTTCAAGTCTCAGATATTTCTGCACAGCAGACGCTTTATGGGCAGGTTAAGTACTTTTCTTTTTTTTATTTTAAATGACTGGTGCCACTTCTGAACCAGAATACTATTTCATCCCAAAATGGAACACTGTACAGCCTGAGTCAATGCCTGTGAAAGTCACTGGAATGCTAAGATATATTTGTTCTGTATTTTTATGATAAAAAAGAAAAACTAAATTCTATGCCTTCAGTGTGACTCAATGTCAATTAGACACTAACACCTCAGGCATTTTCCTTCTGGTTTGATATTCAATTCCACAAAGATAAATTCAAAGGGAAGAGTTTTTCCAAGCCCAAATTTGGGCATATCGTGTGTTCCCTATGAAATGGAAATTACCTTGTGGCTAGTGTGGAAACAGAAATGAACCAGTGTTTTCAAAGGGCAAAATATTATATTTAAATGTCCTATATAGATATTTGGGAATTTGCAGCCACCTACAGCCCTGCAATTTCACTTTGTCACATATTTTCTGTGAACTGGCTTAAATGAGAGTACAGATTGTGGAAGAATCACACATAACTAATTTTTATTGACTAGATGTCAGGACTTAGAGACAAGCCTATGATAGATACTTGTGATATTTTTGTAAGAACAAAGCACTGCTGCTGAGAGGACGGGGTGGGTATGAACATGCACTGACTGGTCATAAAGAGCCCTCCAAGGTTAATGGAGGGCAATCAGCTTCTCCAGCAGCAAACTGGGAGCACCCAGGCCATGGCCACATGTGGACCTTCTGCCCAGAGAAGCTCCTCTGTCAGCTATACAGACACAGCTGAGGTTCAAGATAGTCTTTCCATATAGCTCTGAATTCTCCCACTGTTTCTGTAGGAATATATACATTTAAGTCACCTTTCAAAAAATATTTTGTAGGTATTACCTTAGAAATCCTTACTTTCAGGAGGCACATCCCATTAATTACCTGGAATGTTTTTAAGCCCTGAGAAGTAGATACCAAAATGGCCTGTTGAGCCACACAATGCTGAAAACTGGGCAGGTTCATAGGGATAGATGGGGAAAGACTTAATTCACTACAAGATGGTAAACCAGGTTAAAAAGGAAAATGAAAAGCATGCACATGCCTCCCATTGTGAAGAGCTTTCTGAGCAGAAACAGAACTGTCAGAGCTCCTTGAATCTGAGTTTAAATTGTGATTTTCACCTCTACTATCTCGCCACTACCCATCCACACCAAACACTAAGCTTCTAATTAAATTGCACAGATTTCATCAACAGTTCTGCCCTAGCAATGCTATTCTCAGTCTCTGTCTCTCAGAAAAAGTCCACTAACATTCAACTGTTTGTAATTTAACTGCCCCAATCTTGCAAGAAATATTCTACCAGCAGAGATCAACTGGATGCACCAGTATAGCAAAATCCCTGACTCTCCATCTTAAATTGATTCTTTTCTCCTTCATATATATAATCTCTTAAGCCCTACATTCAATATTTTTGCACAGCTTATAATGTGTTCCTAAGACACACACAGCAGCTCCAAACTCATTCCCTGCTCTTCACCATGAAGTACAGCTAAGTATAGAGGAACAAACACCTCATTTTCACTGGAGACCCAGGGAAGGAGGTCCCACATGGCCACAACTGCAGGGGACTGCCTGAAGCACTGAAAACTGCCTCAACAGAAAACTTCAACCATCCACATCTTATGTGTTTCTATACCCACTCCCCTTAGCTGGAAAAAAGTACACAACATTTGCATCTCATCTGAGACAGAAAATCTAGAAAATATTTATGGCAAAGTAATACCTGTATTGCTCAATCAAATTTGTAGTTATAATAAATAAAGAGATCATACAATATTCAGCCTTATTTTGTCTGCTATTTAACATTTTCTGACCAGTACACTGCAGGAAATAACTGCACCCCCAAAAAGGTTGGTACACTTTTTTATAGCTCATTTTCCTCTGATTTCACTCAACTCCAAATTCTCCTGCAATGACAGGTGTCACAAGAGGAAATGGGAACTTTTTTAATTGGTCCTGTCAGCCTAGCAGGAGTTTGCAAAGTGCAAGGAATTTTTCCAGACGGCATTTTTGTGTACTATACTTTCATCATTTAAGAAGGTCTGGAATGTTGTGAGGATCATTATCACATGACGAAGAATGTTAGGCAAAGCTTTTTATCTTGGTTGCTATTAAGTGCCCTTTTATTGCTGTATCAATCAACTAAATGATTTCCAAAGTCTGGTGTAAAATAGCATGTTGGTGGAGCAGGCAAAGCTGACAGTGGGTGAAACTGTAATCTGTTTACATCTTTGGACTTGATGGCTTATGCTGCTGGTGAGGCATTTCCTTAATCTTTCATTATTGTAATGACTGGAAGACAAAATGAAAATGACTAAGTGGTTGTCTGGTGTGCAGACAACTCCCTGAAAGCTTTGAAAACCAAAAATAGAGCCCATAAAAACAGTATTAAAAGAACTTTACATTTGAACTGTAGGTATGGGGAAGCAAAAGAGGGAGACCAGAACAACTTTGGAAATAAGTGGAGTGAAACTGTGATGATGCAGATGGGAGGAGAGCAAAAAGAAGATGCAAGGAAGATTCTCCACGTGGTTTTTATAAATTAGGTGAAAAAAAAAAAATTGGATTTTGAATTAAAAACTTCAGACTTCAAATTCAACAAACATAATTATGGTTTTCCATGCTAATAGCAAGGCCCAACGCTGTTCCCTTCAAGCAGTTCAGCGCTTCTGTCACAACTGCAAGATGAAGCACAATCAGTTGCTTTTATTAGAAATGGTTGCTTTCTTCCCCAAAAACTGAATGTTCAGCAAAAAGTAACAAAATGCTATTTATTAGTGCACTCCATGAAACGTTACAGTGCAGGGGAAAAAAACAAGCTAGTTAGTCAGGTGCATTCCTTTAACAAAATGCATCATGCAAAACACTGAATTATAAATGCACAAGTGTACTGGCTCTGGCTGAGATGCAGCAGTTTGAAAGTTTCAAAGCAGCAGTTTGAAACAGATGGGTCACCAGCTATACAAGTTTGCTACAGATGGAGAATTACTGCAAATATTTTACCACTTTACACTTGGATCAAAACTTTGCATAAAATACAAATAATTTTCTCTCCCAACATTGCTCTGTTCTTAAAAAGACATTTTTGAAATTATTTTGCAATGTCGGAGAACTTTAATTCTCCAAAGAAATGCCCTGCATATACTAAAAATACACACCTCTGTTCAAAGCTTCTCTTTCCATGAAGGGAAGAACACCCAGGATCTTCCATTCTCTGCCCACTGCATCACGTATTTGCCACCACACTTGTGTGAGCTCAAGCCCTTCCATACAGCAAGAGTTTGCAGAAGCTTAAACCAGCTGCTACAGCTCAAGTGAAAATAATCTCCTGCTGTTCCAGGACTGGTCCTACAGCCAGAACTCCTCAGGCAGCTCCTCACTCCACAGCAGCAGACCTGGAGATGTCTGTGAAGGTTTCACCACCAGTCCCACAGCTGGAACAAGGTCTTCACTGTGGGATAACCCCACCTCAAAATGGGGAAAGCCTTAGGGCGCTGCCATTCTGGAGCTGGATTTCTCCAAACGCTGTTCCCCTGATCTAAAGCTCTGAGCAGGATGATTGGGAGCCCTGAAGCGTGCAAAGCCCAGCTGTTCCTCACAATGCAGGAAAAGCCCTCCTTAGACTATTTTTACAAGCTACCATTTTTTATCTCTTTCCCTCGTATATATCAGAGACTACATGTTGCTTTTCATCAACTGCCTTTTAGTAAGCCTACCACCAGTTTTATCAGTAAATTTTACTGTATATAAAAGTTTCCTGTACTTTACTGTACAGCTATTTTGTATTTGATTTTATCTTTGACAAGATGGGTTGTTCAGAAAATTTCAGCTAGGACTCCTGCTTTACAAATGAATTAACAAATAGCAATAGCTTTGGAAGATCACAGGTATCAGTGAGTATAATGAGACTCAGAGGTTCAGTTATTTTACTGCTCCTAAAGGCAACTCATTCTCACCAGGCAGTAGTTCACCAGACTGTTCACACCCGTCTGAAGTATGAAGGACTAAATGTCTGCCTTTATTTCCTGGGCTTAAATGTCATGGGAACAGAGACAGAAATGATAGTATGTGCTTTCATTATTAAATTTTTGCAAAATTACTGAGCTACAGGTTCTATCAAAAGAAACTGCTCCCCAGCAGGTGCATCCTGCTGTAGCCATCTCCATCATCTCCTTACATTTGTGTTAAAACAATTTTACAAGAGCTTGTAACACTGTAATATTTGTATTAAAACACCTGGAGTACACAGAAGCACACACTACTCTCCTGAAAGGTCAAAACCGAAAATTTTCAAAGCCAAATGTTACTGTCTGTCAACTCCAAATTATTCCACAACCTGAAAGAGCGTAGCATGAGTAAATTCAGAGGTGTGCTGCTATCAGAGGTGGGGTGACACACAGATGGCCTGTCTCCCTCATTCCTCCAAGTAAAGAAAAATCCGAACTCCCAGAGGCTGGGAATAACATTAACCTCCCGAATCACATGGAACAGCAGCGAGCACAAGGAAACCCCAAAACACCCGCCCCCAGCAGGGCATGAGGTGAGATGCGCTCTGACACTACAAAAGGCCCACAACATATGCATGAAAAAGTTATTTTCTCACTGTAATATATGAATGTCTAATACTAATGGCAGTAAATCAGTAAACATCATTTAAATTGTCAAGCTCTAACAACCTTCATCCCCTAAAAGTGTTCTTCAAAGCCATGTTTGCACAAATTAACCAGGGCAAGGGTACAATGATGCATTGGTGAACTTGCAGTAGGATGAGTAAACATGGTAAGAGTCTAAATATGAAAATGCCTTCCATAATGCTGTTTGAATTACAGGGTAATTAGGTGCTTTTTTAATGTATCTTGTCAAACTTTTGGCTCAGGCTAATGCACAACTGTGGCCTTGGTAAAAGTAATTCATTCATAGACTTCAGCTTCGAATAAGGAAGAGTCTAAAGTTTCAGCTTAATAATTCATTTGCAATTTTTAAATACTGCATATATAATATCAATATTTTAGCACTTTAATCATTGGGAAACTGAACACATGCTAATTTGAAGTTACAGAAGGAATGATGTGAGGCAGACTGTGGCTGGCACCTCAGATCTACCCTTGGAAAACATTTCACTTGCAGACAGGGCTATCCAGATCTGTTGGAGTGAAATGCTCAGAGACTGGATTTGCAGCCTGCCTTCTACTCACAAGCTGTATGAAACAACCTGTGAGACATTTAAAGATATATTGGTGAGACTGGGCTGTTACAAAGCCAGTGTTTGCATGAAATATTCTCAAAGTCACTGCACTTTAAGTATAAATTTTGTTTGGTTTATGAAATAAAGGTAGCACAAATATTCTGAAGCACATAACTGCACAGGTTTTGATTCCCAAGTACTGAAATGCTTTGGGTCAGAAAAGGCACTTTTGGTAAATGCCAGTGAAGGCTTCCCCAAGACAACAGTTTTAGCACACACTGGGCACCTCTCTCTGCCCAACCAGGGGAGCTTTGACTATAAAACTGCTAACAGATGGCAATACTTTATAAAGTTGATACCAGTAATTAAGAATGTGAATTTTTCCACTTCATTTCTGCTGATGGAAACCATTAGAAACCTTGATATACAAAAGAAGCCCACTTCTTGTGACAATTTAAGTGTGACTGCTCAAAATTTGTCACAGACATAACAAGTGTTATCTGGGCTTCATCCAACCTCAATCAGATTTGCTCAGAGAAATTAACATCACTTCAACCCACACTGCAGCTCTTCTTGAAATAAAAACATACAAGATTCAGGAAAAGAGAAAGTTCACATGACACCATTGTATCTTATTCTCCAATAACTGCTCTGAGGGGATAACATCAGTTAATCAGCACCCACGTGTGAGCAAAGTGTCAAATTGGGGCTTTTCAATATATGTGCTTTAAATAGTACTTTCACATTTATGTGTCTATTCTATGACATACAATGCACAAAAAAGAAATTTTCTTTATTACAATAGCGCTACACATCAGTCACAAATTATTAAGCAGTATTTTCTGACAATTCAGTCTGTTTCAATTATTTATTATTTGGCACATGCTTTACGTTTTTTCTTAGATTGTACTTTTCCTGTCTTGTCAATAGGAATTCATATTTGCTATTCAATTTACATAATGTGTAGGCTCTCCTGAATCATCAAAATAAGTTGAAGTAGTAGGGAAGTGACTTACATGAATATCAACAACTCCTATTTTTCACTCCTAGTGACAGCCATACAGAAGCCAAAGTATTGAAAAATAATACCAAAAAGAACAGGGAAAGAAAGGCCAGAGGGCAGGCAGCATGATAGGAAAAACATCTGGCATCAGGTAAAACAGAGCAAGAAAATAGTAATTAATAGAGGAGAGGGTTTTCCTTGGAGCACACACACAGGCACATCCTCACCAGTACTGTATCCAGCCAGGGAGGTTCCTGAACATGATTTAATTTGAACCACAGGGCACCTCTGGTGATCAGCAAAGGAATCCTAAGCCAGTTCTAAACAGCTGCAAAACAGACACTGCAGCCACAGTGCCAGAAAATAAAACTTAACAGTTTAAAAACCAGCCAAAGCACTGGGCAGCAGCTGAAACAGATGACTCAGCCCAAAGGGGTGTCCCATTGTCACTAACACTCAGCTAAAATTATACAGATGATCACCACAGGGAAAGCCAACAAAGTACTTTATTGACCACTTCTCTGAATGATACACTGAACCTCACAGCCCCTGCCCCAATTTTTACTGTAAGAAATATATTTATTTCAAGTTCAATCTTTCCGGTAGGAAAAAAGAGGTGTATTTTATGCTTCTCCAAATTTATCAGGAAATAATTTTTTTATGCAGTGATAAAAGGCACAGTTATCTATGCTGATGTGTAAAGCAGTACCAGACACAGCACATCTTCACTGGCAAGGAGAGTGTGTTCCACTTTTCTGCACAACTCATTACCGACAAAACCCCAAGAAAATCTTTATAATGTTCTGTTTCTCATTTCATGAATTTTTACAGCTCATGTGCTTTCAGTCAAGAATAATGTAGTGGTTAGAACAGAGCAGGGTAAGAATATCTGGCAATGTAATACCTATAGAATTTAATAAATTTCTCTCTGGCTAGAAGAAATTTATTGATCACCAATTTTTTTTCTAGCTTTAGATCAATTTTTACATCATTTAGCATAAAGTTTCTAGAATTAATTCATGAGAAGGTACAGATAACAAGCTTTGAAGGTAACAAGATATTGATTTGTGCGACTTTCTATGCTAATTTTACGATGTGATCACAGCTAATTTAATTTGACTGCTGCTTTTTTACTTTTAGATATCTACAAAATAACTTGACGATGAAGATTCCCTTTGACAATAACTTCAGAAGACTCCATCAGAAAATAAAATCAGGAAAATTTACAGGGTTTTGTGCTCACTTGTGCACACACACTCAGGCATGAATTCACACTCCAGGTTGTTTAGTGACAAAAAATATTACCTGGAGTGATCTGCCAAGACACAAGGCCAGGTAGGTCTCAGCATGGAGCCACCTTTTGCTTAAGAGCCTCCACTGAAATGATAATTTTAAAAATATCAGGAGTAAAAGATGCATTTTGCTTGGGCAGTGTTTAGCACTATCTAATGTCGAATCACTTTGTGTGTTAAGCACTGTGTGCCAAATTAATGCAATTTCCACCCTGAAATAGTTTAAGGCATGATTTTACTCACTGGAGCTTTCCCATTCCTTGGCACTACACCTCTGTGTTTCCTGAGACACCAGAGCACGGGACAAGCCTCTCGGACAGGGATTTGTTAAAAGCACAACTCCTGATCTAGGGTAACTGTTTGGCAGCCAAATTAAATAAAATCTAGAAACCATCTGTTTTAGAAACTTTAATGATTAATTTTAGGAAGATGTTCTAAAAATGAGATTATTTTTGGCATAGCATTTATTTGTAAGACATATCGCTAGCAATCCAGCATTTTTCATACCAGGCTTATAACTACATTTTCCAGTTATCCATCTGGGCCCTTTTCAATTCAGTGGTTTAATTAAAACTCAATGGTATTATCAATCTGTTGCATTTTTCATTTTGATGGTTATTACATTTACAGTACAGCAGGAGTACAAATTAGAGTAAGAAGATAAATCTCATCTTAAAATTTCATTTCTCTATCTTCAGTAACTTTCCTTGTCATAATATTTTCTAGCTCATTCACGTTCATAAAACAGTTTTAATGATCTATTTTTTTTTATTACAATAAGGGGAAACAGGAAAAAATTATTTTTCAATAGCTTGACACATCTCACAGGGTATCTCTCATCATTCATTCCATCAGTCTGGTCAACAGATGGGCATTACACAGCAAGGTTGGGAAAAGGTCCATGACAGGGTTGATATTAAGTTTTCTTTTCACCTCTTAAACATGTAATTTGGCAGCAGGCAGCCAAGTACATATATAAGAGACAGAACCAGAGATAGAGATGTAGGGAAAATGTAACTGATTCCCCAAAGAAGAGAATGGGGAAACAAAAACTGCAACGTTGCAATTCGCCTGTAGATTCAATTAATATTTAAGAAGAGCATAGCTGTCCTTCCAAACTACCTACACAGTCCTGGAGGACTTCAGAGTTAGGATGCAATATCCAGGGCCTTAAGCAGTCTATTTATCATCTTTCCTTTGGCTTTGTGCAGCATTCCCAGCATATCCTCTGTTTCCTGGGGAGACAATTCCCCTTACAGCAGAGCTCCTACCACACCAGAGCTGCTTGCCTGGCTCTGAAAATGGCAGGGCATTTGGAGCAATACAGCTAAAGACTAATTAAACCAAATTTTAGAGTTGGCTTTGGCACTTTTGAGTGCTACTGCAGTTATACAAAAGGGGGAAAAAACCATCATGGGGTCCCATATTCAGTGCCACTGAATCCTTCAGGTTTTCAGGATGAAACATTTCAAATACTGCCTATGGTACTCAAGATGAGACTCACTAAGAGGAAAGGAAAAGAAGGAAAAGAATATTCACCCTGTATCGCTAGCTGACAGGCAGCAATCTTAACACCTTATAAAAATACAAGGCATAATTCAGTTAAAAAGCAAGAGCTGTAAGGAAAAGGAAGATGATTTATTAGCCCAAAGCATACAGTTAGCAAAACCTCTCTTTCAGCCTTGACATAGCAGGGAAACAATGAATTAAATTTTGGGCCTTGCTGCTCTAAGGTGCTTGGGTGTCAGAAGTACAAATTGTCTCAAGAGTCATTTAGACAGATTCATGGCAGAGTTCATCAGAGCTATGAAGGTTATTATCCCTCATAATGGCGCAGCTCAGGGCTTCCTAAAGATCCAGGCTGCCAGGAGTGGAAGGGGACACCAAAAAGTCTATTATCCCATTTTTTAGAGTGTGCAGGCAGCCCGCGTGGGCAGTGCTGGGCACAGGGGCAGCCACTGGGGCTCTCTTGGACTCATTTGAAAGAAGGGGAAACCAAGGTTTGCTGAAGGTCAGTAAGAAACACCTTTATTCTCACACACATCATCTTCTGGCCTTATACCAACCAAGAAACTACTAAGAAGCATTTATCTGATTAATGTTTTCCAGCAATCAACCTGTCTGCTGGGACACCATTTGTCAGAAGTTGTGCCTGGATTCGTGGTGTTCATCATTTTGTTTCCATGGACCTCACACAAAGTCAGTGGAAATTCCTGCTGACTCAAACATTGGACCAGAGCCAGTGTATCCACAAAAAGAAGTGGTTATACAGCTTAAGGGAGGAAAAATTATTTAACTGCTTGGTCAAATGAGATTCCAGCTTGGATACTGATCTTGATTACTGAGGGAGAACAAAGAACAACACAGTAAATTCTGACAGGCATCATGAAATGATGAAGCCCAAAAAACAGCCTGTATCATAACAAGGAATGTCATCTAAGGCTCAAAGTCTAACTTTTCCTTTTACTGTCAGCAGAAGGTTCCTCTGGCTGAGTCTTTATAACAGCACTATTTTAAAAAATAAAAAAAGTTTAGATAACACTATTTTTCAAGGAACACACGCAAATAGCAATTTTGCAGCTGATCAGTTTTGACACACCTGGCTATCAAAATGTCCAGCCTTCTATGAAAAGCCTGCAGTTAGGTGAGAGGAGCTACCAAGAGTATGTCTTCAAGCTGACATTCCCAACAAGGATTTTCAAAGCACCTTGGCAGTACTGACTGTACTCATCATCCCCAGCCAAGACCCACGAGACACATCTTACCCCACACACACACACACCAAGTGTCACTCACTTCAGCCAACCCATGTACATTTAACTTCGAAAAAATGCTAAAAAACCAAAATAGAAATTAATCTTAAATGTACACAGAACTGGTCCAGGGTCATCTAGTGTGAGCACTGACTAGTTATCGTTCTGTATGAGGTATTCAGAGGCACGAAAAGGGCTTGGCACTCAACTTGCATTAACTTTTGATATGAGTCAGACACCCAATTATCCTTTGTGCTGTTGAAGAATCCACCCTCGTCTCTAATTCTTGTATTTGCATAGGAGTTGACATCTATTAAAACATCATTAGGTATGCAGTCAAAACAACATAACACTTCAAAAAGTTACTGGTAGTCACAGTTAATTGCCTGTAAAATAGTTCTTTAAAAACTTGGTAATTGGATTCAATATTTCAGATATCTCTTTCATAGATTTTGGGGTTGGATATTTAGCAGGAGAGCCTCGGCTACTGGTATTTGCACCAGAACGAATAGAAGGAAACTACAACACAGTAGTAGCCTATGCTTTATGAGTAGTTCTGACTTAATTGCAAAATCATAAGTAAAAGAACTGAAGTGCCTACCAGTTCAATATCTATTTACACTGTTGTTAAATGGGTGATGTCTATACACTTGGAACAATTTTAAGCCCAAATCAAATAGAAGAAAATCTTTACAAGAAATGTAAATGATCATTGCAAAGTACTTTATGAAAAAGCCAGAAAGAAGCACAAGCTTATTAAAAAGGATCACAGAAATCCAAACATGCAAAACATTAAATGGTAAAAAAAATAGCAACAATTAATACTGATTAGCCTTTAGAACTTACCACAAAATGTAAAGGAAAAGATGGGAATGCTGGTCAGAATCAAGGCTAAGAAATAAATGAGGTTTCAAGAATCTCAGGAGCTAAAGGAATCATGCCAACAATATGATTAAGTGCCTCCTGGGTCCTGTGAAGTTGCCATTAGACAAGCTCACCCCATCTCTCTCGGACATTGAGTGATCCATTCCCTGCCCTGGATCGAACACTTTGGTTCCACTGTGCCCTGAAGGACACCCAAGTGGCCAGAACACACACAGATATAAAGCATTCCTGAGCACTGCAGCCCATGCTCCAGCCCAGGCACACACACATGGTTGGAAACTCCAGCCAGCCGTGCACCCAAGGCTTTTTTAAAAGACTTTTTATTCCTACAGTCATTTCTGATGTGGTCATGTTTCAAACAGTCTTGTCAATGCACAAAGTGCAGCACTGGCTAGATACTGGGAGACTTTCAGTACCACACTTCCCTCCCCTCAGCAACAACTCTGAGCACAGAACTGTGCTGCACAGTGAACATGGAGAATAAAAGGAGAAGAAAATGAAAATTGGCAACAGATCAATAACCTGCCAAGAAACGATCTGTTTCTTTAATAAGCCAGAACTATTAACTGATATCCAGAATAATATTTTGATTTGAAACTCAGTGAGAGACTGGAGATTACATCAACTGAACCAAACAAAATACCAAAAATTTATCTGAGTGCTCCATCACCCTAAAATTACTGCAGACAAACCGCCTATTTACTCAGAGGAAGCCAGCTATGGACATGAGTAAGTACTTCTTCTTTGTCAAAATGAAAATAATATTTGGTCTCTTACAGGAAGGTATAATACAGCAAAAACTTCAAGTGTTTTCTCATCTATTCTTGAATCCCTTTATAAATGGAAAGGCCACTTAGCAAATAACAGAAATGGATGCAGCTGCAAAGTGAATGGAGATAAGTGGGGAGATGAGCAGCCACAGCTGTATCATGTTGCTTACTACATTCAGTTAAGGTAATCCCATGGCTGGGATTTAAATATCATCTGCAGAAAAAGCAGTTCCAAGAACCACTCCAAGATGTAGTTTATCAGAGTTTTGTATGGCATTGGGAGTGCCTGAAACTGCTAAAAAAGGTGCCTGTCCGGCACTGAAGAAGATGACCATGAGCCATCAGCCAGATTAAACAGCAGCCAAAGAAGTACACAGACTTCTGAAACACAGAAATAGATCAGCCTGAAAAGTATTTTAAAAGGCATGATTTTTCTGCTTATAGCAGAGGAGAGAGAGCAATGGGAGGCAGATATCACAGAGCACACCATCCACATTGTCTGAGGGAGAAGACCCACTCCACAACCAGGAACTGGGATGGTGATTAGAAACTTTTGGGGATTATAACTTGAAAGATGCTTATAAAGTTATAATAAACCTTTTGTACTGCAGCTCAGCTAGTACATTACTGATATTGGCCCCAAACATACAGTTCACTGCTTGCTGGTTAATTATGTCCCATTAATAAATCAATGAAGTGCTTTGATCCTGATTTGATTCATGTTAGATTATTTGAGCAGCTCCTTGCTGCAGCAGGAAGGTGTCACAGCCTTCCCTGTCTGTCTTTCTGACAAATTGAGAAACAATAGGCTTCACAAAATTTGTACTTGCAAACATTTTATCACTTATTCAGCCCCTTGAAGGAAATTACTGATCGGTTTGAGGACTGACCAGGGAGAAAAGTATTCCCCATGATTTTAGAGGGAGCAAAACATCTTTGCATGAGCAAAAATAATGTCATATTGACTTTAGGCAAGCCTGACCACTCTTCAGATATATCAAAGTCCGCTGTGGTTTTGGGCAGCTGATGAGTTTTAATATCAAATTTATTATTTCTTCCATTAAATAACTTATCTTAGAATAAGCACAGGCCTGACAAAACTACTAAAACCACAAATATTCTCTTCTGTCTTAGTCTGTTCATTGAACTGTTCTCCCCCAAAGCAGACAGGCACTCACAACAGCACAAAGAACACCTGGCAGGTCACAGCACAGGAGGACGCCTGCTACAACAGCAGCAGTTAGCAACTCCCAATTTGTTATGTTGGATTTTATTGTTAGTTTTCTGCTGTAAATTCTGTTTTCCTGCAATTCCACTAAGCCTAGGCGAACTATATGCCATTTACCAGAGTTTAACTCTCTGTTGGCTGGTCCCCATAAACAGCATTTGTTGTCACAGCTATGAATTCAGAGAAATGGGAAAAACAATCCAAGGGAAAGTGTTGTAAAAGAAAAGTGACAATTACATTGCCTTTTATTGATGACCTGAGCACAGTAACGTGCTGACAAACATCCTTCTTCCCACTCAATCACAGCCCTCCTCACAGTGTGTCCTACATGACCACTAACCTTCATTTCACCTTTTTTTTTCCTCTTTCTCTGATGGATGCAAAGCTGCACAGGGAAAGGACAGGTCCACACAGAAGCAGGCAGGAAACAGGGCTTGGGTTGGCAGTGCAGGGGAAAGAGAGAGAAAAGAGATGGCAGCTCTAGGCCACTCTCACTCTTTCACTTTCTTTAAAAGTATCAAGAAGCTAAGTTGTTGCATTAAAATTAGGAAGGATGCCCACCTGCCCTCAGTTGTCAGTATCCTTCCAAGGAGCCACTAAAGCCTTTTGGGAGAGATCTCTTTCTGGAAACAAGATCCACAGGAGCCTGCATGCTTGAGAAGGTGGAGCCTGACCTGAACGGAGAGAAGTTGACTGGCAAAAGGTATTTCCTGGAAGGTAAATGTATTTATTCATTCTATGGCCTTTCTACCTTCTGTTAAATTTATGAGCTTTTATGTTCTGTTATATTTTCAGCATTCAGCTCAAAAAACCACAGTCATGGCACAGAGCGAAAAAATCCCATAAAGTCAAAAAGCATAAAGAGAGATTTAACTGCCTCCTCTTAATTTTTTTTCTGCTCTGGGATAAATCTCTGATGCAGACTGAATGTCTCACCTACTCTCCAGTAGGGGCAGAGGAAAATGCACGCCTGAAACACCTCCTGAAGCTGCTGCACAGCTCCTGGGCTCGCACCATGGCCCAGTCCAAACACATTCCAAGCCCAGAGCTCAAAGATGCCAGGATGGTGCCAACTCCCAGCCCACCCCACCAGGATCTCCACGGGCAACAGAAACAGGATTTCTCTGTAGCCTCTACACTGCCTGTGCTGCTGCCACTCATAAATTCCCATGTGAGCCCTCTACCCAAACACATCAGCTCTGTCTGATCTGTCTTCAGGAGCTGCAAAATGCTGAGCTCTAATATATGACAGCAAGGGGGTCTAAATCATTCCACTTTTGAGCTGTCACACACACACACAAAGCTTTGGATGAGTCCAGACCAGTCTGCCAAACAAAATCTGCCGCAAAATCTTCTCAAATTAGGAAGGAAAAAAATCAAACAACCTACTTCATTTAGCTTTGGTTGTTCTCCTCCTCTCCTGAAACTGTGAGCTATAAATTTCCCCAGAACAGAGTCCATTAACACAACTTCCAGCAACTAGTAACACCACTGGTACCAGGCAGCTGTCACCACCATGCCTACTAAAGCTCTATAGACTGTTCACAGAAAAAAGCTGGAACAGTACCTGGGGTTTTGGTTTTGCATCAGAAGAATACAAGGCTGAAACAATTATTATACTTAGAAAAATTATACAGGAGCTACCCAGCAGATATTTTATCTATGATCCCACCTGGTTTCCAACTGAAGGGAAATCAGCCAGCCTTAAGAAAGAGACTTAAGAAAGGATGGGTCGCAATAAACCGAACAGGAGAAAATGAAGCTCTGAAAATTAAGCTTTAGAAGTTTGTGATCTTCATCTATGAGATCAAACTTCATCCTTCCTTATTCCCACAATTTTAGTCTAAGCAGCTGTGATAGTTGCAGTAACTCCTTTACCTACACCTGAAACTATGCTCATTTTAAAAACATACATTTCTCTGGGAAATACACGCAGAATAAAGTACCTAGGAATATACATATCACTTGGGTTGGAGGAAAAACCAGAGAACAATGTCAATATTTCACTTTAATGTCACAAAGCAAAATTCTCTTTCAGGGAGCTTTTCAGAAGCTTAATTCCTGCTCTTCTAGAGGAAGAAACATGGAAAAGGAGTAAGGAGTTTCAATTTCCAAAACTCCACTCTCACACTCCTCATGACCTGCACATGGAATCATTTCATTTGGTGGTATTACATGGGAAATTCTGCTACCCTCATTTCTGAACAGAATCACTGAAATACTGATTAGCCATAAGATTTTAAACTGAAAGCATGTTTTAAACAAGACGGACTATATATAAGAGTAACCCAAAAGACTGGATTTTTTTGGTTTTTCCTATTTAGTTTTTTTTGGTGTTTGGTTTTGTTGTTTTCTTGGGGGTTTTTTTGGTTGTTTGTTTGTTTTCTTTTATTCACAAGAACCTCTCAGTTCTCTTGGTGCTGTCTACAGTCCAGTTCAGCTCTTCTCACTGACTGTGAATAAAGCTGGGCCAAGAGCATCTCAGGTGTCCAGTGCTAATGCAGTGAGGTTTTCACTGCTGTGCAGCAAACAGGAAGCAACGTTTGAATGTTCCTGACTTCTGCTGTCACCCAGCAATACAGATAATGGCATGAAATGCACAGTCCTCGAGGTTGGCAGAACAGATGGAGCCTTAACCTTTACGAGAGACTCTGGTTACACAGCTTCTGCATCTTAAATAATTTATAGGATCTGATCATATGGGAGCTTCAGCTGTGGAAACAGACGATGCTGAAACAAGATCTGATCCAATCTGTTCATTTGCCACTGTTCAAAACCTGGGAAAGGTGAACAGGTCGCCCTGCAGCCCACAGCGCTTGCAGGCATGGGATTTCCAGCCCCATACACTTGTTTATTCCTCTTTATTGCTTTCACCATAACCCAGTATCACTTTGTGGTACACCACATTTGCTCTAGCTAATCAACTTTAATCCAATTTTGCTCTAAAACCAAGCAACTTTTCCTCAAATTACAGTTCAGATGCACTGCAGGTGAAGATGCAAGTTAGGGAATCACTGCACATGTTATTAGACAAATATTTAAGTAAAAAATAGTAGCTTGCTCTTAAGTAGAATATTTACAAATGGTTACAGTGGTTCTATAGGATTGAAATGGTAAACAGGACCTCAGGTGTAAATACACTGAGAGGAAACTTTAGCCTGAGAGCAGCATTTGTGCTCACCCCCAGGGTGGACAGTGCTGGCACAGGGACACTCAGGGAGCTGTGGACACAACACAGAGCCCAGCAACAACATAAATGTGCACATTTGCACTTCCACAGAGCAAGAGCAGGGAGAGGCAAGTGAGGAAGCAGCACAGGCACATTACCCAGATCAGAAATACACACAACAGCCCATTTTTAGTATGCCTTGTCACACAGCTGGAGCAGTCTGAAAGCTCCCCAAAACCATTTAGGGGAAGCATACTAAAGCAAACCAGCCCCAGTTCAGATGACTTTAAAATTCCAGGCTAAATCCTACTTTATAAAAGCTGATTCATGAACAGACCAAATATTGCTCTTCTGGGATGCACAACAAAGAGTGGGGCAGATGGTCTGGGGTGGCAGCAGCTTCACTCATCTGATTTTAATCCATCACCACAACCCTGTCAGAGCCTCAGTCACGTGTGCTTCACTTAACTCACTTGTTCGGTTCACACAAGGCATCCAGAAAAAGCCCACTGAACAAGATGTACAGCTCATATTTACTACTCAACCCTGCCAGCATTCCTGCTTTTTTAAACAAGATTGGAGAAATAAATTTGCTCTTGGCTGCGAGAACCTCTGCCAGGTTTTCCATCCTCACTGTGTTTTAATCAGATCAGCACTTAAACTTTTCAAAAAACAGTATTTAATGAAAACAAACAGATGTACAACTGCCGAACGTCACTGGGAGACTGTTAACATGTGTCATCACCAAGTTTTAATAGCAAAACTAAAAAAACACAAAGATTGAGAGTTATGACAGGGAAATACGGTTGCTATAGAAGTCCAGCTTCCACAAGACAACACTCCCAGCAGAGAGGAGCTCCCACGCACAGCCCAGGCAGGTGCCTGTGCTGGAGTTGGTGTGCACAGCTCACCCCCAGCTCCCACAGACCCCTCCTGCCCTCCCACTGCTCACCCTCACAGCTGCTGCAGGGCAGGCCACGTCTCTGACTGCTGATTCAACAGAAAACCCTCCCAAATACAGGGGGGAATGCAGTTTCCTTCACGTCAGGCTTCAGATCGACTCCTCCAGCAGCGTGATCCAAGCTGAGCCCCTGAGGAGTGGGGATATGGGTGGAAATCTCTGCCCAGGGGAGGACACATCTCCCTGTGGCAGCAGTTCCATGCTGCAACCTCCTGCATAAATACACCCACCTGAACAGGTTCTGAGTCGCCAGCCAAGGCAGCTTCTCCAGAGGGTAATTCCACTTGCAGCAAACTCAGAGATACCCCCATACACATTATGATCTTTATTCCTAAGAATAAAGCTGAAAAAAATGGTTTCTCCCTCTACTTCCCACAGGAAAGCAAAGCAAAAACCCTGTCTAAACTTTTTTTCCTTTCTTAATGAAACTCTTATTGATTTTTTCATCCTTGTGAATCATTGCCTTGGAGCAACTTCTTTTAGCCGCAAGTTCTCACATTTAATTTGTATGTATGCTTAAGGGAAAGTTTATCAACAGAGTCTCCAGAAAGATATTAAAAGGGTTTTATGAGAAAGCTATGAAATTTTACATATGGCATTTACCAGCCTAGTTATCAAGAACAAGAAAAAGAAAAATTCCAGCATAATGCATGGCATTAACAATCAGCAGATTGCTGTGACATCCTATGGCACCTCCACGCAGCTGTCAATGCACAAAGCATACAGAAGTCAGGCTGAATAAATTTGTTCTGATAAAGAGTAAAAAAAAAAAAACACCATAACAGACATTCATTGAGATGTATGGATCTTCCACGTGTTAACAGCTACCCAAAGATAAGGAGAACAGAACATGTGTGTGTGTCCATAGAATAACAGGACAGTTTCTGGCACTAAAATGTGTATTTGGGTTGGGCATAAAGAAACTGCTAGGATTTAATGAATAAATAAATGAAAAATCCATCAGCAATACATTAACAGACAAGACAACTTTGCCAATACCAAAGACATAAAAAGGTGCAAATCTCTGATAATTTATTCTTAAGCTAAAATTTTCCAGCTGCTTCAATTGCTATTTACATGGCAAAACAACTAAAATGCTACAGACCTTTTAGCTCTCATTCATGCAAAATACACTCATTTTACTGGTCTAGGGAGAGAACAAATTTATGGGCCAACAAGCAGCATCCAGAATACAGTAATTCAAGTAACTATTACTCATGTTTCTGTCTAAGAAAGGAAGATATCCTTTTGCTTAAAAGTTAATCTTTTGCATTGTCTAAATAGCACTGTCCACAAGTAAAGTATTAGCTAGAATTGGTTCCACAAGAACGGAAAATAAGGAACTTTCACAAAGTATCTAGGATTCTGGGGAGAAAAAAAAAAAAGGAAAACAAATCAGGACCTATAAAACTTTTAGAAAAAAGTTAAGAAGTTGAATCATCTGTCACTTTATCAATCCAACACCTGCTATCCTTGAGAGGTGAAGCAAAAGGAAAGCTTGATGGGAATCTTTTCCTCATTCTGTCATGTCTTTTCATTACAGTATCAACTCACTAGTACTGTCCTGATGATGATAACACAATTGTCCTTAACTACTTCCCAAATTACCTGATTAAGGAAGGAATTCAATAGTGTTTCCTAGGCAGTATCAATTAATGCCCACCAGCAGAGATCTGTAACAGAGCCTGCAGCGCTGCCCACGCAGCCAAAGCCAAGCAGAGGAGGGGGAGAGAATCCACTGCTGGTCACAAGAATGACACTGAACAACAAACTGAGCCAGTCAGACTCCCAGGCTGGAGTGTGCCAAGGGAAAAGAGAAGTCCTTGAACTGCACAGGAACAAGTGCAGGATGAAGCCAGGTGAGATTACTTAGGCAGGATACTTATTCCACTGAAAGAGTGGCAGTGCCAGCACCAGGAGCAAAAAGGGAATTTCATAAAGATAAACAGATTTTTAAAAAAATCATGTTGGTTGGTCATGACAATTAGCTCTTCTACTCCAAAAGGGCTTAAAAGTTATTGGAATAAGAAAAGGTTAGGGAATGTTTTTAATTCTCACTAAACAGGATATACCAAAACACTGAGATTAAAAGAAAGAACATTTATAAAATCCTACATGAAGCAAACATGAAAAGGTTGCTCTGCTGCAAGATAACTGAGTAATGTAACCTTTCAAAGCAGCACCAAAAAGTGATTAGACCATTCCTTGGATTGAAAATGATTGATCATGCTGCTGGTATTGGAATTGAAGTTGACTGTAATGCTTTTTATGTAATTGCTTTATTGAATGCAGCATAGCTTTATTTGGCAATATAGTCAGAACACTGCAAGTTTTACCAGTTCTTTAGCTCCTGATACACCACAGACACACAGTTACAATACATTTATCCCAAAGACATTGGATTAAATGGCACATACTAAGGTTGCCTCCTGACCTTTCAGTTAAGGTCTATGGGGAATCTTCTGCCTGCAGAATCATCTAGTTGATTTGAGTACCAGCAGCTTTCCATCCTCTGCATCTGTTCACTGGTTTATTCCATAAACTATATCAAAAAAAACTTAAATCTGATTTGGGGCCCTGTGTGCTGTAATAATTAAATCATTCTGAGGACTTCGAAAGCTGGCTCATCCATTTAAAAAAAAAAAAAAAAAAAATCAATCAAGGACAAGTAAATCACAGTGCAGAAGACGAGTAAGTAAAACTTTCTTTTTTTATATCGGAGCACATTAAAATATCTATGGGAAAAGCAGTGGGGATGAGGAGTTGTTTGATTTTAACCTCTGTTTTTATCTAAAAAAAACCAGCTTCAATATTTAACTGTAAATGCATAGAATTACCTTTTCTCACCTGCTTTTCAATTTCTTTGATTTACTATCCCCTGGTATCACTCCTTGCTCTTTGAAGAGAGTCCTGGCAAAGGTCAGCAGTCAATTAGCCATCAATAAATACCCAACATGAGAGTGACAATTTTGGGCTGCCTGAGCTCCCATTACTAAACCAAGCAACATGTTTGAAAGCTCATAACAAAAGGCATAAAGTACTTTGGAGTGCTCCGAACATAAATATAATGCTACCTTTAAAGCAGTAAGTATGAAAAATATCAAAGGAGGTATGTAATACCAAGTTTTATCATCTATTGCACACATATATTGATTTAACTGAGACACGCTCACTTATCTACAAAGCAAAAAATTGGGTTTTAAGTACTGTACTTTGCAAGACCCTTAGGGCACAATAACATTACTGTCATCATTTACTCCAACTTCCCTGTCTCTCATTTGATCTGTCCCCAGTCTTTTCAAAACATTGCAGCTCTGTTTCTATTTCTGCCACCACACCAGTGTCCTTGGCTGGATGGCAACACTGTAATTATACACGGGTGACATAAAACACAGGCAAAAATTAATGCATAAACATACACAGGCACTGACATCTGAGCAACGTATTTAACACTCAGATACACACATAATTTTCCCAGGGCTGTGCAGGCAAGGATGTACTCGGGATTTTGGGAAGGTTGTTTTGCACACTTTCTCATGCTTTAAATTGTTTGGGGACAATCCTAAAAGCAAGATCATCTTGGCATTTTGCAGAGGAATGCAGAAGATAGAGGATTGATATTTCCTTAAGAGAAAAGTGGGATCAATAACAGTTAAAAGTTTGGATAAACCCTCATTATCAGATTTGTACAACTTCAAAACGAATCCAAGTGAGCCTCCTGTTAAATGCAGACACAACCTCCAATCTGCAGAATCACAAATTTCACACTAACAATGTTTTAAATCAAGCTACAGCTATACAGGGGTTATGAAATATTTAATGCCAATTGAAAAACAGATGTCCTGAATTAGTTTAACTGAAAATACTGAAGTTCAGAGAAGTTATTCTAGTGATACACCGTATGCATTTAATACACAGAGCTGCAAACAATTTACTGAAATTCATTTTCACTTCTGTTTGGATATAGCATGATTTTATTAATGCAACCAAGAATATTAAGGAATTAAGGGAATGACAATAAAAACATGAGTGCTGCCTTATGAGCACTATAGTTAATAACAGAACTTCTGGAAAGTTTCTGGTGTTTAATCATTAAAGCCTCCTTTTAATCCTTGTCTGTAAAAACTCTAATTCTGTACCCAATCCAGACAGCTGCTTCAAAACTCTGCAACTAATACACATCTGAATTTATTACATGAATAGAAAATTAAAAGTCTAGAAATAATTTTTTCTGTATCCAGTGTCTCCTTTGTGAAGATCTTCAATAAATAGAAAAGAAGTGCTTATTTTGTTTAGAAGCAGATGGGTGATATAAATGTAACTAATGGGTCAAAAGATATTAAAGATGTCACAAGTACTGAAGTTTTCCCTTCAGCAGCTTCAAACCTGTGAAAGTTGAGATTATAAATGTCACTATGTAGAGAAGTAAAACATGCCTCACATGTAGGTGGATATTATTACACTATTGAAGTTTGAAAGTCTTTGGATCTCAGGCGTGACAGAATAAGCCCCAAAAGACACCAAACAGTGAAAAAGTTCAGGTGGTAACACAAAAAACAGGTATCCCCTGCATTTAACCACGTGGCTGGCACACCCAGTCACGTTTCATATTTCTGTTGACTTTTTCAATGGGTCAATAAAGTCCTGATAAAGACTTAAAGAAGTACCTACCTTGCACATTTAGTTTTCAAGCATATTGAAAATATAATCCTTTAAATGTCAGAATTTTTCAGAGAGTCATACAGCAAGTGAACTATTCTTGCAAATGAAGTGTAGGAACACTTTTAAAGCTGCTGTTGACTAAGCCAGGGAATACGAACCCTTCATTACCACTTAATTCTGTACAGGGTATAAACACAACCCCGAGTCTGCTCACAGTTACTTGGGTTGTGCTGATGACATGAGCCCCTCCTCAAAGCTGAAAGTTTGACAGCACTGCTTTACAGAGCCATGAAGAGCTTTTGAACAGATCCTGGGAAAATAACACAACAACCAAGCAGCAAATATGTTGCTTAAGGTGATTAAGGGAGGTTGCCTGGTCCTGTCCCCAGGATCAGCTGGGTACCACAGCACACACACTCAGAGATCTGGGCTCCGCATTGGAGACGCTGGGCTGGCTCCTCTTTGAACATATGCCCTTTCAAGTGAAATTAATCACTCTCTTTATCACTCCTGCAGCATCTGGAGCCATAATCATTACCCAACTGCTGGGAAAGAAATGAAACCACTAATCGCATGGGGAGCAGGGCTTAGCGTTCAGAGCAGGAAAGTTTTTATGAAGTTCTCATTTGAAAAGTGATTTTTCATGGCTGGCCTTCCAGGACATGCCACACAAAAGCTGGATCTGCTTCAGCAAATGTCTCCAGCTCACCCCCAGCATACAGAACCAATGTATTTAGAACCACTACAATGAGGGTTTAACGTGCTTTTCCAAACTTAGCTCTATAATCCTAAATCACTATTACACGCAAGTACTACACAGAGACACATTCAACCACGAGCTTTAAAAGGTCTCTGCAGAATTCTGCAAAGATGAGAGACCAGGCAGTGTCACCAAGAGCAAGGACCAGGCAGTGCCTCTGGAATCACACCCTGCAGTTGGACTGGTCTCAGCCCAGGCAAACTGAAGCTCCAACATTCAAAACTCCTGTATTAAGTGGTCATTTTGTTACATCTATCCACTAGCTGAGAGTGATTGAATTAAACAATGCCAACACTATGGAAATAACCTGGATTACTATGAAATACCCCTTCTAACTTCTCTATTTCGTGTTCCCGGCTTTTGCCATTCAAATTTTTTGAAACTAAGAAAGAATACAAAGAAATTCTTTTTTCTTTTTGAATAGAAAAGAAAAAAGAATAAAATGGTGATGGCAGGACTATTCTCAAAAATAGCAGAAGAAAAAAAAAATCTAGGGAATAAGGGTATCAGACGGCAGAATTCCCAAACCTCATGAAGAGTCTCTAGAAAGAGCAGCAGGATTACTTGCATACTGAGAACAACAATATGTAGTTTAGGGATTTCTAATACAATTTTGTGTTATTTTCACTCATAACTGTGCTCTACACAAGAGCTGAATGAGGAAGTGATTACCCCTATATAATGAAATCATTCAACTAAGTGAAGAAGTAAAACTCTTAACTTAAGATATTCTTATTTAAAAAAAAAAACCTGCAGGGTTCTGAGCAAGGGCAGCAGAATAATTAAATCTAGTACTCCACTAAAACAGGCTGAAAATGTGATCATCCATTTTTAATGCCCCACCGATACGTAACAACAGAAATCTTTCCAACAGCTGCATTCAATTAAAAAAATATTAACCCCAAGGAAAAACTACAAAAACATCCCCATCTGTTTTTCTTGCCACTCACTGTGCTTCTTTTGTGACTGAAATATGTACAACAATACAATCCAACAAAGTTGAATGAAAAATACCACAATTCCAATAATAAGCTATCTTTTTATTTTTTAAAATGAACAATTTAAAAGAAACCACTTTTGCAGATTTTCCCCTGTGACCCCCAGCTCTGTTCCCATAGAAACTATTGAGGAAAGAAAAGGATAATAAGCCTAACATACTTTTCCCAATACCAACAAAAAACAGAAAAAAGCATCTTATTCTCAAAAACTATTATTCTCAAGAAGAGAAGAGGGACATTAAAAGATTAGTGTGAATCTCCTGTGTAATCTAGTTTAAACCACCACCTACTGAACATCTGATGTTGGTTGACAAAGATGTTTGTTAAAGCAGGCAGCCTTACTGTAAAAGAACTGCTGAAAGAGTTTTGCAAGCCCAACAATAACAAAATGACCGGGCACAAGCTGCAAGAGCTCCCCCCTGAAGGCAGCCAGCCCACAGCCAGGCTGAGCACTCGCCTCTGCCACAACCTTACTCCAAGCACATCAAGTGTTAATTTCAGCGTTTATTTAAGGGTTATTTCAGTTCCTCCTCTGCTTGCCTTTTTAATTGGACTGCTACTCTGTGCTGCCCGTACTGCTTGCTGGAGTGCTTTTCTAGGAAAATATAGTAAGCCAAGGATTCCTTCTTTAAGCAGTGCCACCAGGAACCTCCCTCTGCTGTCTAGTTCCCCACAGGAAACCAGAGCTAATAAACATGCCAAGTTTTACAGACAAGGAAAAACAGCACCAGTTTAAGTATTTCTGTATCTCTAACCAGCATCCCAAAATCCTCCAGGAGCTATTCCAACACCCCTGATGCTGGCTGGCACTCTGTGGCTCCTTATCTCACAGAGCTTTCAGCCCAGGGGGATAAGGACAGGATCCAGGTGGGTGTGCCACGGGCTGCCCTGGCATTTATCCAGCCCAGCAGCAGACGTCAAGCACCTGCAGCAAAGACAAGGCTGGAAAATTATGTTCCAGCATAAGAAAGCTGCTCCAGCTTCTATGGAACTCTTCAGGTATACATTTTGCTGGTTCTCTGCCAAACTCTCCAGTATTTCCTGTCTGAGGACACAAGGTCTCCACCAACTTTGAAATGTCTCACCCACCTAAATATGAATTGAACAACCCCTGCAAAGGGCTATAAATTAAGACAACAGGTGCATCTCCACAATTCCAAGACAAGTCGGATTCAGATGTTGAGAAAGTAAGACCAGCTGATGATACCAGTATCAGAAGTGGAACAAGCTGGGTGAAGTGAAGCAGCAGAACCATATGTAATAAAATTTTGAGATACATGGAACAGAAGGGTGGAAATGTGGATAGGAAATGGTAAGGAACAAAGAAGAAAGAAAACCAAATATTTATCAAGCTGAAACAGCTGCACTTTTGTCTGAGGAAACATGAGATTAGCTTTGAGGCCACTTAAAACTTCTCAAATAGCAGTGACTAGTTTCAACCAGTATATTAAATTTTGCTCCTAATGAAATTTTGCAAAACAACTTCCTTTGAATGTTCAAATGTTATTGTTTTTTAAAAATGTTTTGTAGAAATAGAAGCATAATTTATACTGTCTCATAAAGTATTATTTGTAAATAATTATTTTAGACAAATTTAGAACTAAAGTACTATTTTTATTTACATCACTTTTTTAATGGCTACATAATGAAACTATTTAAACACATTCAAAACAACTAAACTGCTTCAAATGAAACTATTCATTACAACATATTTTTTCAAAAATAATTCTGAGGTATTTTAAGCAAGACATTTCTAATTCCAACTAAATACCGTAAAATATGAGTAGGTGAAATCTTAATTGAGATTTGATATAATTCTGAGGAGCAGTGCTAAGAAAAGGTTTCATCTGACCAACCAGTTCTAAGAAAATAAGTTTACTCACAGGGATCCAGAAGCTTGGTATCCTCAATTCATAAATACACTAGCAGCAATGACCAAAAGAAGAATTACTTAAATTAAAGAGTAGTCTGGCTCAGGAACAGAGGCATAAACTGACCATGAATAAAGTTAAAGGTAAAAATAAGAAGATTAATCATTTTAGAACAACTTTTCATTATCAAGTTTATGGCAATGTCCTGGTTAGTTAGAGAACAGAAGTTAACAGTCTTTTTTTTTTTTTGTAACTACTAATTGCTTCTGCTGTCAATACTACAACACTGCAATCTATAACCCAGGAGCATCACTTCAGTTCCAACCTCTTAGCATAGTGAAGATCCTTTCAATCATACAAAGTTTGATTAAATCAAGGCTAAATTTCCACTTGAAAGTTTCAGCATTTAAAATTCTGTCCACTAAGGCAGCCAGAGTAAGAACAACCCACAGTCAGAACACTTACCACACAACGAGAAGTTTGGAAGCGTCAGTCAGATACATTGTAAACCTTCCAGACACCACACCAAGGTCACTAAAAAGCCATTTGTGCTTCATACATGAGCTGTTGTCCTATCAAATAAAACCACTTCATTTAGGACAGATAATCGCTCTTCATTTTGTTGAGCTTTACTTCACTTGTTGCAGAGTTATTTTTGAGTCTCCTTTCAGCAGGTTTGAGCTCCACTGTCCTTTGAAGACCTGGACTCCTTTTAACATTTGGTGTACGCAGGTAAAAGTTTGTCTTTTAAGACTTAAGGTCAAAAGCACTTCCAAACCAGCACTTGACCTTCCTGAAATTACAGTCTTGAGAAAGGGCATTTTGTGGCTGCATTATCAGAGAACAGAGAACAAAAGACCTTCTTCATCATAGCCAGGGCTGGCTCACCCACACTCACGGGTGGTTCAAAGGTTCCTCCACATTAGAAGTTGTTCTCTGAAGAGTTAATTTCGTCCCTTTTCCATTATGGATTGTTTCTGAAGAATGACTAAAGATCAAAACCCATTTACTAACCCTATTTTAAGGATGACTTTCAAATACAGGTAGTAGCTCCAAATTAAAATTTTTATATGTTCACCTCGGGCAGGAGTACTTACAGCTCACACACCTGGCTCCCAAAAGTCCACGCACTCCAGACGTTTAATGGTTTCTTCCTCAGGTAAAAATCTCTCTGCTGTGATCAGAATCATTACAAACCCATTTCCCAGTCTGATACCTCACTTTCAGTGCTCTTCCACTCATACCAGGGAGCACATTCCTGCTGGGCTAAATAGCAATCCTGACTCATTTTTTCTAGAGAAGGAAAACTCACTGGGACATAACATCTGGGTTTTTAACAGTCCCCTTCTTCCCTTCCATAGTAGACAGAGGATTATTTCCATGACAGATAGCATTTTTACCATGACTAAAGAACAATTTTCCTAAAAATCAGGGCATTTTCATCCTAGAAAAAACATTTTTACAATATTTCCCATATTAAAAAAGAAACGCATGTCATTGCTTTAGCTCTGAGAGCCTTTTATGGGTATGTCCCTTATATGTTTCATTCTATCTGTATTTTGAGGGAAATAGCACGTGCCTGAGGTATAGTTTATGAAGGAGCTGAAGATACAAGCAGTGAAGGGGAGCCAGAAACCTGTCCATGAACTACAAAGAGAGTCTCTGGAAAGAGACATTCCAGCACTTTGTAATCCCAATTATCAACCCCTTCTTGTAAAGCACCAAATATATTTGCACATATCTTACACTTAATTCTGATTTTGGAACTAAATTTTAGAGCTTCTCCAAAAAAAAAACCCAAAACAAACCCAACTAGAATTATGCTGTGGACTTGTGGACTCATGTCTGTGTCAATATTCTATACAGTTTAAAAAGCCTGGATGGCCATCACTAAAACATAGGCATACTAGCATTGCAGAAATTCCAGGAACTCTTAGGACTACTCAAGTATTGGAGAAAATTAAATGGTGAAATACGTAAATTGCTAATTGGCAACTGCATTAAATACTATCAATTTACAAGAATTTAGGTCCAATTAAATTTAGCAAGTGTGAGAAAATTATTCAGCTATTTGATGTTGCTGAGTAATTTAGCTGATAAGATTATTGCTTTCATGTTTAGTGGCCACTAAATGAGTATCTGACAAGAAACGTCTGGAAACGAGAAGATACAGTGTACAGATATTAATTTATTACTTGTAGAAGCCAAAAGCTCAAAATAAATGGTTTTAAGACAGGCCACAAATAAGCAACACACAAGTGATAGCCCTCTGAACAGCTGAGGGAAGAGTATGTATAAAATTACCTCACAGTGCCAAGTTCTCATATTTTGGAATTACAGAGCCTGGGGTTTTTTGTAGATGCAGTAATTTCAGTACCGTTGTTTTCCCCTACACCAAGACCACCAAGCCCAGCATGAAAATGTACAAGTTTCCACTAGACAGTGTCAAGGATTTAGCTGAAAAAAAAAAGCCTGCATTATAAACTGCAGCAATGATCTGATTTTTTTTTTTTTCCCAGGTCCATCCATATTAAGGATGCCTCCCTGGACTTCAGTGTGCTAGGAAAATTTATTTCAGTACATATTAATTCATTTTCATAAAGTCAGAGCTTTCAGTAGCATAATCTTATTTAATTATAAAGCATGACATTTCAATAAGAAGTTGAATTTCTCTCCAGCAGGTTAGTAACTTGCCATGCTTACAACAGACAATTCAAGATTAAAAAACAGAAAAGATCATCCTCTTTCCCATTACGGATTGCTCATTTCTCATCAGATTGTTTTATTAAAAAAAGGACAAAAGCTGCAGGTTTTCTTTCTATTGGAATGGATCTGCTCAGTTTTTATTTTAAAAGTTACTTAATTTTAGGTTTACTGTGCTGTGCTTTCATTCACTTTTTATTATTTTGTATTGGGCACAAAAGTCCTCAAGCTGCGGGACATTTTTTATAATTATTGTTATACAAACCATAGACCTCAACAGGTCAAGATCTCCATGATCTACATCCCAGAGTTATTTTATTATTAATATCTTGCCACAAGGGGTTATATTAACCCTCCTGCCTCTCCAGATCCACCTATTCCATTTAAGTCACCACCCCTCTCTTCCCAAAATACTTCATTTTCATCTTCTGAAAGACACATCTTTGTGATTAATCATACCTGAAAAACCTTTTCAGTTAAGGTATGAAAATGCATGCAAAATCAATCAACATATGCCACCCTGACAGCAGACTGCCATTTACTGCCCATTGTGTTATTTCTTCGGACAACTGCAAAAAGAGAAGATTCGGGATTTAGAAATGCTGATGCTTCACTACTACTGCAGAGGAAGTAGGGGTTTCACAAACAATACTTTTTTTTCTCAGCAAAACAAAATGTTTTGGGTGAACATACTATTCATTTCAATCTGAAACTAAACATTTGGGGATTAGATGTAACTTTTATCAAACTTTCAACAAAATACTTCAATGGGAAAAGAAAAGCAGGGTGGTAATATTTACAAATATTAGAGAAAAATCTTCAATTTCCTCAATCAGGACAACACATTTGGCTGAAGCTCACATGTTATTTTAATTTGGAAAACATCAGTCAAAGTTGTTTTCTACCTCATGTCACTCCATAAGCAGAGAAAAGTACATCAAAACACTCTTAGGATTTGAAGTTTTTAAGGTGATTCTCAAGAGTTCAGATATTTTTAATCCACTGTAGGAGTTACAAGAAGTGACAATTTTCTTGTGCACCTGGAATATGAACCTTTACAACAAGCCAATTGTGGGGCTTTCAGAGCATGGTGCCCACACAAACCCGGACACCAAATTTTCTTATCTCTAAGTACATCTGCTCCAGTTGCCTTTGAAGCACTGAAAACTCCTTATTTTCAGATGGAATCACCAAGTCAAATTAAAGATTTATGACTTCCAATGCACAGCCCTAAAGACTGACAGTACACAGTTCCACGCTTTGGAACTGAAGAGGAGACAGACAGCACTGAAGGCTCTAATTTGTCTTAAGAAAATAACTCTACCTTTCAAAGTTGTTGAAAAATCATGTAAATAACAGTGAATTGGAGAAAAGAGAGTTGTTTATTTCCTCCTCATTTCACATGCTAGACGGTACAAAGAAAAAGTCTTTAGAAATACAGTATCATGCTGTACTTCACCAGCCCTTCCATACCAGCAGCCAGGCAAGAAGTTTGTGTTGATCCTATCGGAAGGGCAGGAGTTCTCCCAGAAAAACTGCTTTATTATTCCACTAATTTAGTCTATTACCTACTACAGAAATGTAATTAAAAAACAAATAACCAAAATACCAAAGAACCTCTCCAAAAAAAAAGAAGGGAAATTATTTTTCCATCACATTTAATCGCTCTGTTGCTCAGTCACAAAAGGCCAAACCTCAAAGGAATCCTGGGCAATGAAACCCCTGGTTCAGATGCGTATTTTTGATTAAGCACTTAAGTAAACATTTCCCAAATTTGTCAATCTTTCCATTTCTTTGAACATTCTCTGTTGTTGTGTGTTGTGCTACAAAACAAGCATCCAATGAATCATGTTTGGCTCTGTGCAGCTCCTACCCACCCACTCCAGCACCAAGAGTCGTGGTGCTCCCAAAGCATCTTCACAGGTTTCTACACCTTGTGCATGCCCAGCTTTGCACATTCAAACACTTCATGTATCCAACCTGACTGATGCACAGAAATACTTCACCAAATGCCCCAATGGAATTACAAATAGATCAACCAAGAACATGGACTTCTGACTCAGTTCATCCTGAGAGATGCTGGTGTGCTCCTTGCATACAAAAGTTAAAAGAAAATTATTAAATATTTCAAAGAAAGCAACATTAGGATGATGATCCAGTAAAAATATTCTCAGATGAAAAGCATTAAGGAGTCCAGAATTATATTCTGGGTGCATAATTGCAACAGACATAGAGATTACTAATGTCAAACACAGACTAACCCCTTTTATTTTTCAGAATAAAAAAAAATTAGAAGACATAATCAGACTTTTAAAATTTATTATTGAACTAAAATTGAATGGAGACAGTAGAAACACTCCATCCATGAATACAGCAAATATCTAGTAGAGAAGCTAACATATCTTTTTCCTACCTGTTTTCCAGACAAACTGGTGACCTCTCCTGGCTTCCAGATCAGCTGTTTGCAACATTAAGAAAACAAACAAAAGGAAGGGCTTCCCCAGGCTCTGCCATGCCCAATGAGGAGAAACCCAGTTCTGTTGTAGAAGCATAATTCAGATAATTCAGTCTCTTGTATTCTTTGGTCCTAGAATTAACCAAAAAAATAAATAAATAAATGAAGAGAAGGCTTGTTAAAACATTTAAACCACCAAGGCAACAGGCTCAGCCTAAGGGTAACCTGGTGGCCACTGCAGATTTCACAGTCCCTGTGTACCAGATTTGATGAGGACAAGTCTGTTACAGGTGCCTCACTTCAAGTGGGAGAAAACAAAAGGAGGAGTGAAAGACAGAGAGGAAGGGCCAGCTCCCAGTGGACCTTCAGTCCCATCCCACAAAGCCACTGTAAATGCTTTTGGCAGGCTCTTAGGAAGAAATCTGCCAGTGCCAATAAATGGCAAGGGATCCAGTGGCAGTGTGCGGTGTGTCCCTTCTTTTCTCTATTTAGCTTTAGCAGGAATGTTACCATGATACAGGCAGACTAAACCAAAGGGAGAATGGATTCCATGTACAAAATTCAGCTCCAAATCCAGACCCCACACACCACATTTAATCCAGGCCTGGAAGTGTTTTAGCTCCAAACCCTGTGTAAACATGGGATACACAGAGCAACATCAGAAACGCAGCAGGAAAAGCAGGGAAATGGAGGTTGCTTATTAGCACATGATGGACCAGCTTGAAAGGGAAAACCAGACACTACACAGGCATTTCTATGGAATTAGGGACACTCATTCAAGTCCCTTTGGATCTTTGAGCTCCAGATCAGCAAACAGTTACTCCAGAGAGGTCTCTCTGACTAAGAGATTTTAATTAAGCTCCCCAACACTTGAGACAAATACCAGAGGCACAGTGTGAATGAGACAGGAGTACATCAAGTCCTGCTGCTGCAGCAGTTTTAGACCACCCAATTCATTAAAATAATCCCTGAGTGGTGCTGGAAGCAAGGAGGAATGTTTCTCTGGGTCTCCCATACAAAGCAGAAGACCAACTCCTAAATGCCAGCTTCAGCAAACACCCACATTGTTTATACACTACAGAAAAGCTCCAAACAGTGGAGATTAGGAAACTCATACAACACAATAAAATCTTAAAAATTCCAATTCAGTCTAGTAATTCCAATCTCTGTGTCTCTCATTTGACAGGATGACAACACTTAGGCAGATTTTACATGACCTTCGAGGTATTTTGGATTCATCCATATTCAGCTGGGAACAATTTGGAAATCTCAAAAAACATTCATGGTACTTCCACATCAAACAAGTTTCTGATGTAAATTTACATATTAATTTTTCTGATGCAACAGCTTTTGTATTTATACCATGTATTTATACCATGCTTGAATTCTCTACACAGTTCTACTTATTAATGATTAATCCTACTTTCATAGGTAAAAATGTCACATCCACACTTGCGTAAGAATGGAGATAACAGCTGTCTTCAAGATTTGTCTTTACGGGTATAATCTTGGTGATTTTCATTAAAATTATCAGTTATTAGAAGTTCAGTCCAGAAAATTCTATTACATTCCTAACCTTATGAAAAGCAACATTGTCATAGCACATAATACACAGCATCATTCGTGATAAGAAACTGAAGATAAATCTGGAAATTGTACACACTGAATATACAGTAGAGCTTTTAATTTCAGGCTGTATTCAAATTACTTTGAAACAGTTTCTATCATGATAAATTCATGCAATTACATTTAATCAGATATTGACTAACTACAGTGGGAGATACAATGTAGTATCTGTTATCTGGTTTAGCTCATTCTTACTTTTCAGATGAACAGCATCTCATGTACAACCTAAAAACCCATCAACCTGACCAAATTCAGTAACATGAGCAAGGGACCACATGGATACTTTGCTCATGTCTTCTGGGTTAATTTTATTCAGAATTTACATTTAATTCAGAATGCAACCCACTGAGTCCAAACACTCAGGCAGTGTAACATAGACCACAAGTGGCCTCACAGGAAGCACACAAGCTTAGAAATCTGGAGCATCATAGAGAAATCTAATCCAGCAGCGAAGTCCTGGGATGTGCGGAAGAAGGGCCCGCAGAAATCCTGCAATTCAGGGGTTTTTGCTCATCAGCATGGCTGCTCACCTCACACAGAAGAGCTGAGGAGGAGCGACTCGCCCAGTGCCTTCAGCATCGCAGTCACCATCTACGATGGTCGGAAAAGAGAGTCACTGACTTTCTGTCAAGGGAGAGAGAAGGAATTAGTGACACTGGCTCCAACACCATTCACACACAAAAACACAGAGTCAGGAAAGAAATCATTTAGATGCTCAAATTTCAGAACTGGAGGGGAGCCACGCGCCCAGCCCTGCACAGACAGCACTCATTGCACTTGCAGGGCAGCTCCCCAGGGACAGAAAATGCCATAAAAAAACCACAACCTGAACAGGCAGGGGCGTGAAATGGGCAAATTCGAGGAAACCTCAGATAACAGCTGACAAAGCTGCTGAGATTTTTAACGAAGCACCAGTAGTGCTCACGAGCTGCTTTCTCAACGCACTGCCTTAATCTCAGCATTCAAAGGGTCAGCAAACAGCAGCATGTCCCTGGGAGAAGCAGCCTCCTGCTCAAAACAAGGAGTTTCACATATGTTCATTCTTTGGGCAGGACTACAAAGATAACTGGCTGCGGCTCCCCACAGAGCAAGAACAGAAATTACATTAAGTCAGAAAAAGCAGAAATAAATCAGACACTATGACATTGATTCTAATCTCCCCCACCCCAGCAGAGCTCAACAGATTCCACTGATTTACACCCCAGCAAAGCACAACAAAAATTTGTCTGTGTATCTAGGTTTGTGTAATACAGTTTGGAACAGTAGCTGTTCTGTCCTGATATGATAAAAAATTATTGCACAGGCAACATATGCTATCTACAGAAACATGAATAAATTACATTATGAAGGCCACCAACACTTCACATCAAATTTAGTTACATGATATCTCAGCTCCCAAATGTGTCAGCATGGCTAGCTGTAAACTGGCAAATACAGACAAAAAAGGAGAAAAAAATGAAATTTATGTTTTAAAAATTGATTTCATCGAGACTAGTCATTAAATTCATGGAATTGCTTAAATATCATAAAACCATAAAATGGTTTGGGTTGGAAGGGACCTTAAAGCTCATCTCATTCCAAAGCCCTGACATGGGCAAGGACACCTTCCACTACCCCAGGATGCTCCCAGCCCTGTCCAACCTGGCCTTGAACACTCCCAGGGATGGGACATCCGCAGCTTCTCTGGGCAACCTGTGCCAGGGGCTCACCACCTTCACATGAACACATTATTTCCTAAATATGTTCAAGATATGTGCTTTAGTCTGAAAAAATGTCTTGCTCCCAAAATTATCTGGATTTAGTCAATATCCTTTATAAACCAGGACTGGCCACTTAATAGTTTGCACTAATGGATGCTCTTGAAATTAAATAATGAGGTGTTGTTTTGATATTTGGAGGATCAATCACAAGCATCCTTGTTATTTTGTTTGGTTTGTCTGGAATCTTGTTTAGGAAAAGAAGGATATCATGCATTAGCTGTAATGGCTGGGAATATACAGGCAGTCTTGAAAAAGCCACGCGCAAGTTCTCTAATGATCATAACAACACATTTACATTTTCTAATCCACTGCTAATTCTCTTAATGACAGGATTGACTTAAACTAGTTTTGAAAAGCAAACTTATTTTAGAAATCTGCATTTCTGCTGAAAGCATGGCATTCCAGTGATAAAATGTTAGAAATAAATAAATATGCATACAGCTGACAAGTATCTTACTTCTAAAGTGATCAAAATTTAATTTAATTTTCAACCTCAATGGAATATCCAGCAGCCAAATCCCAGTCCAATCCATGCTTAGCTAGGGAGGGGAAAAATTCTCTGGGAATCTTTTCCCATTTTCCAGCCACTGCTGAGGAGTCAGAGGCATTTTTTTCCAAGTGACAGGGACTGTGCTAGCCCAAGACACATTACAGTCCTCAAAACCATCCAACAGTGAAAAACAAAAGACAGATGGTCCAAATTTGACTCTCCACTCTCACATAATGCACTGTTAGAGAAGGGACCAGTTGCTCTTTCTCCAGGTTTCCACAGGACAAGGGGTTTCTCCCCTCTGTTCCATTTCTGTGGTTTAGGCAAGTTCAGCCTGGCTCTGCTCCAACATGGATTTATAACGTATTTAATACTGAATTTAGAAAAAAATCAGCTTAAACGGATCAAAACCTGAGACATGATTTCAGCCTTGTCATACATCAGTTCAATTCCCCCTGACTTCACTGGGAGTTGTGACCTTTCCCATCATGGGTAAATCTGACCTACTTTTTGGTATGAGATGGGAATGCTGACAAGGACACCTGGGTAGCTCTCTTCACTTAAAACACATGATACAATAAGAATAATCCCAAATACTTGAAATAGCAACAACAAGAAAGAAGAGCCATTACAGATGATATGTGTGGCTATAAATCATTTGGCAGGTGTCTAGCACAAAGATAAGCATCATTAATCATGAATAAATTTTCTTAATACAAATGTAAGCAGTAACTGTGCAACTGTTTGCCTGTTATACAGAAACCTATTGTGTGTGATATTCCAAGATAATCTGGATGTTTATATCATATTCTTTATCCTCAGATAAAGTCTGCCTTGCCTGCTCAGAAAGCTGTTATCCAAAAAGCTAATTCTATTCTGTCCTAAAGCACCAGAACACTGCAGCAAAGGCTGATCACCACAGACAAGAACTGCTGACCATCCCTGGGGGAGAGATTTATAGAAAAATACTAATGCTAGTGCTACAGGCATGGAGTTTAACAAAATAAAAGTGTTTGGGTAATCACATATGTCAAACTAGGAACAGGCATTCTATTATAAATACCTATGTGCCCAGTCTTTTATTTAATGATGAACATAGTTACATTAAACTTCCCTTACACTTCCCATACCTAAAACAAACCCTACACATTTTTCTCCTTACACATCTGGAGGGGGACAGTCCCAGTTAAAGACAGTTAAGGGAGACAGTTAAAGCTGAGGCACCCACACTTCCAACTCTGTCAGAAACTTCCTGTGCAAAAAGTCACCTAAGGTCACACTCCGACACTAATACTCGATTCTGCAAGCACTCCCCGTGATTTCAGCAGAGTGACTTTGCATATATGAGAATAGCAGGTTGATTTTCTATACCTCTACTGCCTCACCTCCAAACCTTAGCTGAGAATATTTGCTCTTCTTCCAGGAACATTTGAGAAAATCCTGGTTAAAAATATACAGAGTGAATGAGCGAGATTTGGACATCAGGTTGACAACTTCCTGACAGCACTTTTGTCCTAAGTGGTCACTTCTTGGGAATCCAAACATTAATTTCCACAGTTCTCTGGTAATTTTCTACAATAACTGTAAGGGTAAATAATGCCTGAAAAAGTATTTGGTGTTCACACATCTTCACAGAGAAGAAAAATCCAAACAATGAGCAGACAGCCTCAACTAGCCTGCTCTGGGTGGGAGGAAGCCTGCACAACCTCCAAATCAACAAAGCTCAACAGACGTTTCATGGTCCATTTTCAAATGTAAACTTCAACAACCTTCCTCAGCACTCCATTGCTGGAAAGCTCAGTAAGTCATCAGCAGTTATATTTGAAAGTTGGGGTGGTTTGGAGACGTTTATAGTCAAAACAGTAGAATCTATTAATTATTTTCCCTTTTTTCTTCTATTCAATTGTATCCAATTCTTACTCCAAAGCTATAGAAGATCCTGGAAGTTAAAAGCAAGGATATGAAATTACTGTACTGCCAACTAATTGCTTCTTAACTTACATCGACTTGTTTGGGGTAAAAACCACGAATCCTAAGTTTTCCTGCTTCAGTCTCTGTACATCCTAAAAATGTAACAAAAGCAGGTTTGAATTTAGAAGCTTAATTATAAACTTAGCTAAGTGGATTATAATGAAAGATGTTCCAGCAAGGGAGCTCAGACTGATGCATTATGACTGCATTAAAGAAAACACCAGAGAATAGGTTTTCCATCAGTAGAACGACTTTAATTACAACAGTGCTGGAGCAGAACTGTTCTGTTAAACAATGCTGCTCTTACTTCTCCTCCACTCTGAGTACTTCCAATGGACTCCATGGGAACACACTTGACTTTCAGGAATATAAAGTGAATGGAGTTTGCAGACTCTTCCCAGGAACCCGGTTCAGGAGATCAGTTAAATATAGCTGAAGCAAAACTTGCTTCATTTGCACACAAACATGGGTGGTTTACACTCCCTCAGAAGGGCAGGAAACTTCCAAGTCAGGAATTCTGATACCATCCTGATACTCCTCAGCTGTCCATGACACAGCCACCTAGAGCCCCCAGGCCCACTGAGAGCAGAACAAATGCTGCTCAACAAGCAAGAGCTCCCCAACATCTCCCTCTACAAACTGCACTCAGCGTGACCCAGTGAAGTGCAAGTGCCCAAGTGAAATCCAGATCCTGGACTTCTCAATGGGCTTTAACAGCCACAGATCTTTTGGTGCTTTTGGTGTTGTATCTTAGCACTCAAAGTAGGGTAATTTACCTTCACAAATGTACTTCAAGCCATTATCATACCCCTTGCAGCAGGAACAAGTACAGAGCAATTAAGATCAAAATACTCAAGATTGTCAATAGGTTTCTCTCGTGAACTCAGGCATTGATTTTTTTCTGACCAGCAGAACACAGAAAGTGTCCAACAACTTTTAAGTAACCTTTTCTGGTTGCTCATGCACTTTTATATATTTAACTAAACACAAAAACAAAGGCTGTGGAAACTCAGATCAAACTCATCAACACATCAACAGTCACCTCATAAACTTAGAGAGTTCCACTTTTAACCTACATCATTTTGGGGGGCTAATTTATCTAGGTTATGTATATACACTACAGCTGAATGCCTCATGCCAGGCTTCTCAGCCTGCACAGCAGAACACAGCCTGGAATAAGCTCAAGTGATTTCTTCACATTATAGCACATTCATTCTGTAACAACAAAACTTCTTTGCTTTGAGGGACAAAAAAGTTTCTTTTTGTTTATTTTTCAATGGATAGAGAAACGTTTGAGTCTATTATCAATACACTGCTCTGCTGTAACTTTTATCATTGGCAATGGATGAACTGAAGGTCCTTTGAAACTCAGTTATATCTAAGAATTGCTGTCACAGTTGCACAGATCTTGGATTACTGTTAAATTGCAATTAAACAAAAGCAAAGGGAGCTGGCACTACTTCCAACACCATTTCAGTAAATGCTATTGCAAGTTTTTGTTCAAAGAGGATTACTCTCACTTCACTGGCAAAGCATTGCATATAATGCACATTCAGCAGTATAATACCATTTGAAAACTAGTATTTGAAATTATTTTCCTTTAAAAGGCAAACCTGAAAATCAGACTCAGTAGAGAGCAAAGTCCCTACTTTAGCAGCAGGACCATTCATAGGGAAAACAACAGAAAAGTTCAAAGTCACCAATTACAAGGCAGCAGAGTTTCAAAAAAAGAATAAACAACCTCATAACCTCTGCTGCTGGAATAATGGCAGATTTCCTGAGCATTCCCATTAAAGTGCTTTCAGTTCAGAAATTAAATTGCTTTACTGCAGGGATTTTCTTCTGCATTCCTGTACTACTTTATATTATTTGACATTAGTACAGCATCACAGGCTGTAGGTCACAGGTTTTTTCTCTCCTCACTGGAATATGGCCACCACATAGAGTTTATCAATCTTAAACACAAGGTCAAAATAATACAATCAAGTACCACCAGGCATATGAGCTTAGCAAAGACTTGGGCTCTGCTTAGCAGGGAAGGACCATCTGCTTCCCTGCCACAGGACTGGCGTAGCTGAAGCTTATCTCCAATTTAAATTGTTGTATTTTACACTTCCACACATCAACCAGAGCAACCAGCTGAATGCACACACCCAAACCCCTGACCAAAGAAACAACTGCAAATAGGCAGGAAAATCTTACTGTTTTAGCCTGTTAATCAGTTCTGGAGAAAGTATGTGGGGTTCAGTTTTGAACTTTTAACACTGGTGACTTTGGCTAAAATAGCCAGCCAAACAGGCAGAGGCCACCTTCAATACTTCTTAAATGTATAATTTTCCTTCTGCTGAAACACACACGCTAAGAATAATTTCTTTTCCACAAGATCCGTACCTCTATTTGTAGGTAGTCATTACTATTTTGCCATTTGCACTACCTAGCTGTAGCCTATACCCAAATGAGCTAATAAGAAGAGACACACACACACACATCCACAAGATAGATCCCATTTCAAAAAACTCATTTCCAAAGTGCTGAAATAAACATTTATTCCAGTGTATCCTCCACCATCAGCTTTTTATTTCAGTGCACCAAAGAACAGTCTTGTAGGAAAGGAGAAAATAAAGAGCACAATGCACAGCAAACACTGAAGCACTCCAAGAACACAGAGGCTCTACAGAGTTCATCAAGCACTGACACTATACCTCTTCATTTCCTATCAAGCATCATCCATGAAGTCTTGTGATGAAGTCTCCTACAACCAAGGCTTCACCATTTCTACAGAATAAAATCCTGTACAAGTCAGGTCCCATGTCAGAATGTGTATTTTAAACAACTATAGCTGGATTTGTCAAAATAAATTAACCAAAAATATTTTGTGATTCCTTAATACTGATTCATTGATTTTCCTGCTATTTACCAACTGGCCCAAGCAGACAGTGTAACAAAAGGGTTAAGAAAAACCTATATTGCTTAAATAAAAATACAAAGATACAGTGAAGGCTAAAAATACACAGGGAAAAAAAAACAACAAATATTGGTATAAAGAACCTCTAAAAATTGCTTCCTGAGCACACATATAGATGCCAATGTGCACACACTGCACCCTGAATTCAGCTTTACTGATTGCCACACAGACTTCAAGTCACCAAGAGCAACACAGTGCAGTGATACAAGGCTTGTACCAAAAAGCAGCATCTGCTTTTTAGCTGGAATTCGTTTTCAGAAATGCACGAGCTGCTCCTTACACCAAACTTCCTCACACTGCCACATTAGGGACTCCAGGGAAGATCTCCAGACCTCCTTCCCCCTGCCATGGCAGTGTCCAGGAAGAACGTGCCTCTCCAGAAGATGCTCACAGCAGCCAAGTGCCACACCAGCACATCCCATCGCTTCCTCCAGAGTGGGAAGAACACCAGGCACGTGCTCCAGCTCGGTACCTGGCCCTGAGATGTGTGCCCAAAACCCAGGCATTCCCAGGCACCTGGCAAGAGCCACAGAACCAGGTGTAAAAATGTGGTTTTTCATATCAAAACCCATACATAATACCTGCACATTTATTTAAAAGTGAACTTGCTTCCAACCCAGGATTAACTATGCATGACAGCAACAAAAACTCCAAATTGCCATACAGGCAGCTAGAAAGAATGACTCTACTCTCTAAAGTAGCTGGAGCAAACGGCTGAGTAAAACCATAGATCTAGTCAAGAATTCTGTGATTCTGTTACCTTTCCCACCTCTATTTTCCCCTGTTACTGGCTATAGTCCCTGACTATATCTTATCACACTGGAAAGCGTAATCTCTTTAGGGTGAAAAATCTATTTGCCCTGAATACAAAATAATATGAGTCACACAGGGGGCCCCAACACTGTTGCAGTATTGATACAAAAAAATAATCATAATTCTATGAACTGCTAAAAGACCTCATTGTAACAGTATTTAAGCAAGGTCAATTGCCCATGCAGGTTGTTCTTATCAGAGTTCACATTACATCACTGGTCCCATCATCCTGACCTTCCCTGCTGTCATCCCCATCACAGTTCAATTAACAGAGGAGTCCTGCAGTGGCTTGATGAGCATCTGTTGCCTCTACCCGGCAGTAATTCAATAAGGATACACCATAGGAAGAGATAATGAGAAGTCAGCCCAGTTGTTCTGTCTCCCTCCAGGGACGCAGATGAGTCTGGTTTATGGGAAAGAGCGTGACCTATGAAAATTATCAGTTAATTTTACATTTCAGAGCTTCAACATGCAACTTAAAGTGTTGTCTGGTTGCTCTGGTGGTGCTGCCCACAAGGATCCAGAACCACTTCTCCTGGTGAGTCCCTGATTAACAACTCTTCCCACATCGAAAGGATTCATCTTTTAGAATTTTCTCTCTGCCAGTTCCACCAAGGGAATGGTTTCTATTCACGCATTCAGCAATGGTTGGTCTGAATTAAAAAATTAAACACCTGAGCAGAGAAAATGGGCCAAAACTACCACTGAAGTAATTCCAGAATAAAATTCACCCAAACATCAAAACTAGATGAAACACTTCCACAAAATCAAAAACTACACTGCAGATAGTGTCAGCCTGGGTCTTCTCTCCCTGCCACCACAGGACACATTGCTCACTGGCGCCCAAATTTTGTTTTTCCCTCAATTTCCTTCTGCACCTTTCCAGCAGAAACTTCCCTTATCTTCCACCTATCCACTCTTTCCTGTTGCTTTAGGAATATCTATTCCATCAGTAAAAACTCAGAGCCACCTACGGTCCCTTCATCTCCTATTCCACCACTGGATGTCACAGGGACTGTGTCTGAGGGATATGGCTCTGCGTGGATTTATTTTTGCCTTGAGATTGTAGTGTCCTTATGAGTTTTGCAGCTTTATTTCAACAATCTTATTCACTGAAATAGGACATTAATTTGATTTCAAATACAATTTTCTGTTTTATGTCTCCTTAATATCATTAAGGCATGGATTTACTGAAGATGATAGGCATGAGAGGAGAAAAAAGGAAGATACATTTCCTCCCTGAGTTCTGCCAGGTGATCAATGAACCACAGTGAATTTACATAGCTGCTCATTCCCACAGCTCCACATTCAAGGCTTCATTTCTCTCAAGATCAGCTTCATTTGAGCCACGTCCTTGCCCATCACACAGTTATCTGCACTGCCCCAAAGGCTGCTTGCCTGCTCTGACCACTCTCTCCTATGAGTAGAGTCATCAGGGCAGTTCATTCCTCACTCACAGGACAGGACAGGTTGGCACATCCCAACTTCAGTCCAACCTTCTGCTCAAGCGAGGACCAGATAGCTGTGAATCACACAACATACCTGACATCGTCCCCCAATTTTTTTTGTTTAGTTTCTGTTCCCACCAGAGAGCTCAGTCTGCCAAGCTCCCACAAACTGACATGACATCTGAAGTTGTGGTTCACCTTGTCCAAGTCCCATAACCAGGAATTTCCCCCATCTCAAGACCATTCTCTTTTCTCCATTCAGTTCTGCCATTTCTTTACTCACCAGTTTCATCACCTGCTGCACATCTCCTCCTGAGTACCTTGTCCTTAATCCTCAGATCCTTCCTATCCTTTGCCTCTAATTCTCTCCCATACTAAACTAGTTGATTTCTTCCAAAAGGCAACAGATAAAATTTTATTGTGTCTACCAACTCTTCTCAGCTTGGTTTCTTATCCCTTTTCTCACCCTATAGCATTTTGTTCCTTCTCCTAACTAGCCCTTTGTTCACTTGCATTTCCCTTCTATTTTCTGATTCCCTGGGGGTCATGTTTATGACTCACATATTCTTCTCTATTGTTTTTTGCCTTTTTATTTTCCCCTTGGAGAGGCTTGGAGAGGAAACACTAGGCACACTACATTACATCCAAAAGAGGATACTATAACAATGTTAGAGTTACAAATAATCAGCATTTAAGAAATCCTGGAATTAAAGCTGCCTTGCAGGAATGTATTAAGATAGTCAGGTTTCGTAATTACATCTATTTTTACCATATTACTAAAGTCTATATTAAAATGCAATTTAAATCTATCTTTGACTTCTTTTGCTTTTATCTATTCATCACACTTGCTTTCAACCCTCTTTTAAAGCCTTACTCATACTTCTCTTTGAAACAGGCAGAAAGTACCCGTAAATCCAATAACTGCTATTACAGAAAATGTTATTTACTTCACTCTTAGCAGTTATGC
>WEKY01048222.1:122200-145003 GCA_013390045.1 Picathartes gymnocephalus
AAAAAGGCTTTTTATTAAAATATATTAGATTAAATAACTCAAAACTTCATAACCACAGTACGGACTAGCTTCCATCTGGTTAAAGAGAGAATAGACACAGCCTATGCAACAAATTCTACCAAAGAAATTAGTCATGTTCTCTGGCTACTTTTGATTTAAAGCTGCATCTCAGCCTTAATAGCAAAGTAAAACAGATATATAACAACATATATAGTCAGTCATACAGGGCGCACTTGTAACTGCAAGCAAGGAATATAAAACACTGTTTCAGAAGGATGGAACACAACTCAAGTGCCAAGACAGGCCTACAGGGGTCCTTTCGGAACACAGCAGTAGGAGGAGCCTGCCCAAATTCCTCAGTTCCAATCACCCACACTTAATTTGCATTTTGTCCACTGAAGTTTGAGATAGTTACAGCAGAAAGACGTTCAAAAACACATCTGTCATACTAGCCAAGGTAAACTTATCAGATTTTTGCAGGTTAATATATTTCCCTGCTCATTTTTTACACTTTTCCAAATTACCTGAATTAATAAGTCAATTAATGCATAAAGCCTTCTGTAAAAGCACACCCAGATGGATGTTTACCAGACTACAACCTTCTTTTCCATGTGTTTCAGAATTTAAATAAAAATTGAGCCACCCTTCAGGAGAAATCAGTGCTGGCAGCAGCTCTCTTTGTGGGTTCACACTAAGAGAGATTAGCAGCTTCTGCAGTGAAAAAGCTGTGCTTAAACCTAAATAAAATCTTCTTGCTAACTGAAAGTATTTAGGCCTTCTCTTACAAATACTCTCAGTATTAAAAACTCCATCCACTCCCAAAGGCTTGTATTCCACATTATTTGAACTATTTATCATTCCTCCAGCATTTTCTTCCTTCAGAAAGATGGGAATCTGAACTAAATACAGGACTTGATAGCAGCAGTAATCCAATATATCTGATTACATAAACAAATCTAAAATTAAGTTAGAATTTAAATGGCAGACATAAATATATTGCAAACCCTGGGCACCTCTTTAAAAATTGGCCTACCAGGCAGTACTTGGCAGAGGCAGTACAAGAGCTGCATCATAATTCTATGGATATTTTATTCTTTATGTGGTAAAACCAGCAGGCAACGGGGTTACTATTAGAGTTAAAACTCCATTTACTATGTAATTTTTACTCAGTACATGAGTCCTTTTCTAAAGGACTGCAATTGCTTTGAGTTATACAAAAGGATTGATCTGTAGAAAGTGGAAAATGTCTCCTGTCCTACTTTGAAGAGTGGGATTTTGTCATGCCAGCAATTGTTTCATAGGATCATTCCAACTCTAAGATAAAGGAAAAAAAAGAGAGAATTTTTTTGTCCTGTGGGAAGAATTTCCTCTAAATTACAGGAAAACACACATTTGCAAACAGAAATACGCTTAAAATCACGGGCTCTGCTTTTCCTCTATTTGTTACTTTTCCTGCTAAACAAATTTAGCAGTGATTTGGATTTAGTGTTAATGAATGCCCAAAGCAACTTGGCATCCCCTTGCCAAGGACCTCCATAAACTGCAGTTCAGCAAAACAAGACAATCTTCTTATCGTGTGTAAGAGCTCAATTAAATCATCATTTTAATGTAATCCTATTTAGTGGCTCCCACATTTTCTGTCCTGACGCAAGTGATGTTAGTGGCTTAAAAAAAAAACAAGGAAAGCAAATATACAGAGGTAGAGAGGAAGAACAGAAAATCGGAAAATGCAGCTTTTGTTTCACAGAAGATCATTTAATGGCAGAAAAAAAAACAAAACAGCAAACCAGAACCAAATAACACCAAACTCAGAAGCATGGAAACAGCTTGCACAGAACACAAAATCCAACAGTTTTCCTGGACTCCAATCCAATCCTTCAAACGCAAAAAAATTGTGAGTTGAGAAAACTGCTGCAACCAAAGACTTTCAAGCAATTTTCCAAAGTTTGCCTGCTTCAATCTGCAATACTTACTTAGAGGTCAACCCCTTGGTAAGGAAATCGATGATTATTACAACAAACATTCAGAAAACCACACAAGAGGGCTCTAGAACACCCCTGAAATGCACACAGCTCTTTATGCAGAAGCGACTAATCTCCCAGAGTACTATGTAAATTGGCTAAGCTTAAAAATTGCATTTAAAATTATCCTCAATATCCATTACAAAAGAGAGGTATCTACCCACTGATAAATTAGCAATTGTAATAAGAGACGGTAAGGCTAAGGGTAAATTGATTGTTGTTCCTAATTTTCCCTTTATTTTAATCCAAAACTCTCCAAATTGCAAGAAATAAAAGTACAGGCAAGAGGGTGAGCAAAAAGCTTTTGACTGCATACAAAACATCTAAAAATAGTGCTTCAGTATATTTCCATATGCTGGAAGCAGCAGTGAATATCATCTATATAAATCTATTCCTAGCAGAGGTTTTCAGCAGCATCCAAGACTAGACAATCAATTGTAAATTTGTATTTTAGATTAATCAATAAAGAAAAGCACAAGACACACTTTAAACAATATGCAGCATTTAGCAGGCAGATAGAGCTATGCACCACCTCATACAAAATAGATAGAGACATTATAACAAGCCATATATTTTTAATCTTAAGGAATTGATTTGGGAAGAAGTTAAAAAACTGGTTTTAGAAAAGCACTTGACAAGGTTTGTTAGCCATGTAAGACCCTGCCAAGCTGTGGGTGTAGGAGGCACACAGGTGATCTGCCTGGTGCTGGTGGGCAAGACTGGAACCCACACACACACAAAAGGGAGGGTTTCCTGCAGATCCCTGGGATGTGCCAACACCTCCAGCAGCTGAAGAGCTGCACTGGAATATCAATGCATAGCCTACCTTCAGATGAACGAGCTGTCAGCACGAGGGAGAAAAGAGGCAGGTTCGTAACTCCATAGAACATAGAGAAGCTGCAGATTCCTTTGCCAAGCCCACCTTGACAGAAGGTCACCTCACCAAAGCCATGAGGACTCTCCAAGCTCAGATCAATGCTGTCAGACTCACTGAAGCAGCTGTCACCCTCAACACTCGATAGTCCACAAATCCCACAGGGATAAGTGACAGATGTCACATCTCCCAAGAGTGAAATGATGATAGTATATACTCAGGAACTGATGGCCAGCTCAGAAGTGCTTCTCTTCTTTGCTGGCAGGATTGATGTCCAGTGTATCAACAGGGGAACAGCACTCAATCCATGAGGGAACATTATACAGACATTGATAGCCTACCCTACACCAACAAGAAAAAGAAAAAAGGGGTTTTTCTCCTTCTCCATTTCTGGATTAGGCCAATGACTATCAGAAATTTGAATGATGACCCTGGGAAATGATTCCATCTCTAACAAAACTTGTACCAGCATCAGAACTAGGTTGAGCAAAACCATCTCATTCAAATGCCAGTCTGTCAGATTGTTGAAGTAGTACACCAGGATCAGGGAACCACCAAGACCCCAAAAGAGAAAGCAGCAGTGCTCCAGGCAAGGGAAGATCTTTGCATCAGAGGCAGCAGGACTCTGACCCTCTGTAAAGTGCATCACTTGAGATGAAGCCTCTCAAGACCTCTCAGGGATGGAAGTGCCAATAAGTAGTCGTGTACCAGCCCCAGTGAATCCCCTAAACATTTACCTGCATAGTTTTGTTATCTCTTGGCAGCCTAACACCATCTTGCCATGCCATGCACACTCCACCAGCAAACACTGAACCTTAACATTATCAGTGCTTTGAGACAGAACAAATGCTTCCATTTTTGTGGTATTTCAGTGCACGCTTTGTGCACCCAAACTGATATGCAGGCACTGGAACACAGGGAAAACACTGCTCATTTCCTCATTTCACACATTTGCTGTATTAAATATTATTGTTTATTAATGCAAAACCACACACAGAGAGAAATAAGTCAAAAGTCCTGACTGCCCCTTTTTTCTCATATAGCACTTCTCATCAAGAGAACCAGAAGTTGCTCTCAGAGCTAAAAATAAACATATTGCTCTATGAAAACAGATTAGGAATGAAGTTACAGCAGTAAAATTCCTTCTGCTTTTGTACATATACACTTCTCTAAGTACCCTCATGCAAGCCTATACCTTAACAGCTCTTCAAACACACCCACCAGAATCTGCTCAACATCCATGCTTGCTCCCATTGTAATACAGAGAAGTTTCTGCAAATTCAAAACCCATTCAAAGGTTGTTTGCGACTGTTTAATTAACTTCTGAACAAATAGAGAGATACCTGTTTTCCTCCAAAATTTCTAATTTTATTTTTTCTAATAAATACTGACACTGCTTAAGGAGATCACCGTGATCCAGTCTCACTTCCTGCATTAAGCAGGCCAAAGACCTATCCTGAAAATACTTGTAACCAGGCCAAAACTTTTACTGAAGCTAAGATATGTACTTTAAATATGGATATCACCTTGCTTTGAAAGTGTTAAGAGTTGGGAAATAAGAAATTGTGTATTTATGTAAATTCTTCTTGCAGTTAAGCACCATTTATAGCTATAAATTTGAATTTTAAAGTACCAAATTAACAGACAAACAGGTGTGTAAGCAGTCAACTCTGTCTCTTCTGTACCTTTCCATTCCAATACAGCAGTAGGAGTCTGACTGATGGAAAAAAAATGACTGGGAGAAAGAAAAAAATCATTCTAACCTTTTTAGCAATACCCTCAAATGTGACCAGTGATTTCAGGTGCCCCTTACAAGACACAGCAAATGGGCTGGGATTGCAGAAAGCAGGCGATGAGGAGCTCCAGAAGCCAGACTCTTTTACAGGCATCTTAGAGAAATGAAAAAGAAATGTATCCACAATTATTCACATTACATACACTATTGCAAGTTCTCTTCTGATTGCCTTAGGGGGGTTAAAACAGCAGCCTGTGAAAAATAAGCGTCCATAAGGCTCCCTGTGATTTCCAGACACGCTCAAAAAAAAGGTTATGCTTATATATAATCCTGACATGCCAAATGTTATTTGGGGATTTAAAAAGACATTGTAAGGATCCTAATAAAAGCTATTATATATCGCTATAGGATATGAAAAATATTAAGATAGATCAAAAATGTTTAAAAAACCCAGCTTGTGCAAGAGCCTTTTGTAAAGAAGTGACTCCCTTCTGAAAGGATCCAGTTCAAAAAGTCTGCACTAGAGGAAAGGGGCTGAAGAGAAAGGAGAAAAAAAACATACAAAAAATTATGCCTAGACAAATGTGGTGCATACACTTCTTAATTAGTGTAATATAGATGAATTTTTCATGACAAAAAATTCGATTTCTTTTAAAAAAGAAAATCAGTATGAATTAAAAGCTCTCTCTAAATCTTTCTTTAAAAGACTACAAGGAGCACTAGATAAGCCCTGTATCAAAGGAATTTATGCCATTTGATATGAAGTATTACAATACTGGACCTGAGTCTGCCGTCACTGAACTCAAATGAGATTTCTTAGCAACTTAATCCACCTCAAAAACAAGTTCCTTGGTTAAAACTCATTTCACTTTATTTCCAGAAGGAAAACTGCCTTTCTGGATAAAGCCCTGGAGGATGTAATGTTTGCAGATGAGCAGTCATATACATAAAATACACTCATTAATGTACTTACTGAATGTGCTTATTAAGAACCCCATTTCCCACAGCCTCTTGGAAATATCATAGCAAGAAAACACACATATATGTATTGCAACAAAGTGTAAAGATGGAAGAAAAAAATCCATCAGAAATCAAGTTCACTCATTTGTTTAGCATGACTTCTCTGCTTCAGTGCCTCAAACAGAAAAGTGGCCTCTTGTATCTTAAGCTGGGTTTCTGATGTAAAACAAAGTATTAAGAAAATTATCAATATGAAATCTGAAAAGTAGTTACCCATCCTCCTTGCTAAAAGTTATGGTCTCATTTTAGAAGCAATTAACTCAAATACAATCCCATCAGAGAGAAAAATGTAAATCTTTATTTCCTTTATGGTTTTACCTAATTAAGAAGGTGTCTCATGGATGTACTGAAGCCTGGATTTGTATGGATGCTCCCCAGACACTTCCCTCCAGCTTCCAATACAACCTCAGCTGTTTCATCAGCTCACCAGTGCTTCCAACTCCTTCTCACACCCCCACTCTCCACACAGGTAGCAGCAATAGATGGGATGTTCACCACACATGGGATGCTGCAGCCTTCCCATCTGTGGGAGCACTTAGCTTGTGTCTTCTCCAGGCAGACACCAGCCCCCATTCCACACAGAAATGTAATTGCCTTTGACACATCTACCACCATGACATTTGGTTCAGACCATGCAGCAGAACAGAGGCATGCACAGTCCAGGCTAAAAATAAAATTTAATAATACATTACACACAGGCTCATAATCAATTAGCATATATAATTTGGCAACACATTCTATATTATTTGATACAAAATTGATTGTCTGCAACTGGCATGGTACAAGACCTACAATTAAAATTAATCACTCCTACCACAACAGGAAAAAAAATTCCTCCACAAATATTCCCCTTACAGTGCACCACTACTTTGTTTCTTTTCCTTAAGGACCAGATCTATACATTGTGCTATTATATCAGAATCTCCTTTATCTCAGAAGAGGAAGTTTTGTGTCTTTCATGATGGCAACATAAAATCTGCAGACATCACCTTGAATGCATCCTAAGGGATCCTCAGAAACCCAACAGAAAAGTAAAAGCATCTCAATGCATGTACATGCTTTAAAAGAGCACAGTGTGGGGAGAGGGGGGAAATCACTTGATGTTTTGCATTAAAATATCCAGTACAAAACTGCAGCACAGGACCATGGCAATGAACACTGAATGAGCATCCAGGCCTAGGTCCAGAGCCCCACAGAGCCATACGGGCATACATGGTTTGAAGTAATGTCCATTTCTGTATCTGCTGGTACAGGTGAAGCTCAACAGAGAAAAACCAAACCTGGGTTCTGCTGGGGTAGTGAGGAAGGCCCCGTCCCTGGAGCCTCCCTGCTGAAGGGGCTGCAGGGATCCTGCTGCCAGCCCAGAGCAGGAGCTGCAAGTGTGAGCCAAAGCCAGGTTTTGTCTCGGGCAGGCCCGGAGTGCCCGAGCACAACCTGCTCTGCAGCAGCTCTCCCGCGCGGCCGCACCAATCACTGTCCCTTTCTCCTCACAGCAGTTAAGCAGCACACAGAAAATTGAATCATAAGGGCAGACAAATAATACATCACACACCGCAGCGCTAGGAAATCTTCCTGTCTTTTGAAAGAAACTTACTGCTGAAGCCTTAATTCGAGGGAATTGAAAGCCTCATAACAATTTACGTTGGATTAAGGCTCCTGCCCAGTTAAATGCCAATACTGACAGTCCTAGATGAGTTCCCATCTTATGAACAACCATCAGCCACGTGCTTACAGGCAATATGCCAGAGCACACTGCACTTTATCTGCCTTCCCTCACTGCAGACTATGTTCCTCAGGGGATGCAAAATCTCACAATCCAACTATACCAGCTGAGAACTATGCTAAGTCTTTCAAGCACCTCCAGTAGCTGATGGGCACCTTCACTCCTCTCAGTCTACGAGTACACCAGTTTCTTCAACTTGTGGGTGACATGTATAGGAAAAATTAGCATCTCTCTGGAGTCATTCTTGAGATGGCCAGTTAAGCCACTGGCCATCTTCCCACCAGCCAGTCCAACCAATTGCTGGAAGGCCACTGGCTCACATCAGCTAGACCAGGTGTCCTTCAGTCTCATCCATCCTCCCAAGCTCACAGAAAAGTTCTTCCAGCTTTTGAGAGTCCACAACCTTGGTGTGAGATGCCACTCTCTGTGAAGGAAGAGTCTCCCTGCTCCCTGAGCAATGCACCATCCCTTGCATCAGGTTCTGCCCATCACCACTCCATCTGCAGCCTCAGGCAGGGAACAAAGTGTCAGGCCGACACTAGTAAAGGTTTCGTGCTTAATGGTCACATTTGAAATGTGTCACAAAGGAAAAATATCAAAGTGTACCTGAAATTTTAGTCCATCTTTAGCTGCAGATTCCTTTTGCAGCATCTTCGAGCTACCAGCTCCAAAGATGAATTCAGCAGCATTTCAGCCCTGCAGAGCTCCATCACCAAACCAAGCCCTTGCCACCACTGTCCCGTCATGCACCACGTCTGAGCTGGAGACCAGCACATGGGGTAGTGTCGGGGCTGGGCACCTGATGCTTCCTTCCTGGGGATGGAGCTGCTCAGAACAGTTCTGGCTTTTATCTCCACTGCCTCTATCTGATCAAAGCAAGGCTCTTCATCCTCACCTGAACCTGCTGCTGAAACAGCTGAGCCGATTAGGAATCCCCCGTTCGCAGAGCTGGATTACACAAATGCAAATGTTATAAGAGAACAGCCTCTTCCCATGCACTCTCACAAATGTAAGGTAGCTCTTCTTTCCCTTCTAGCCTTCTTTATCTCCATTTTACTTTTAATTTGCATACTCCTTCCAGCCTGGTTTTAGCCCATTTACCACACTACAAATGATTTATAAAGTTTAACAGCAATCATGTATCATTGTCGACATACATATGTTTGACTAAACTCACAGCATAGAGCTTGTTTTAGCTACCGAAAAACTATTTGCTATATAACAACACAGATGATTCACTTGATATCAGTGCTTCTGATAATGTATTTTCTGCACTGAGAGCAAGGAGCCACAAGACAAAACTGAAGAAACAGCCAGCCACTTTCGGTGATATTTCACTGCTTCTCCTTCTTGCAGAAGCCCTGATCTATTTCATGTCCAATCTCTGACACCTTTTAGATGTTCTGTCTGAGAAACCCCTGATGGGCAGAACCTGTCCTCAAGAGTTCTCACCATGTTCTCCTTTCTGTAACTGAGCAATACAGACTATCTAAATGGGCACGGCCAAGCTATGACACAAGTTTGTCAACAACAATCAGTTAGTTCTTGAGGAGACTCTGGCTGCTCCTGGGATAAAACTCCACTCCTGAAAATCAGCACCACTGAAGAACATATTCATTTGTCTGAGCTGTGTTAAATCCTGAAGACTTAACATTTCTCATTTGAAGTTATCAGAGCTGTGGAGAGCCCACAAAACATCAAGAGCCAACACCTGCGCTCCTGCAATTCACATGTGTTATCACCTATCATGCCACAGCACGGAGCAACCATCTCCTGTGACCTTGAAGTTACCTCTTCCTCCTGACAGACACAGAGCATTGTTTTCATAAAATGGGCCAACTTCTGGAACCCCAAATCATATTGATTTTTTCATGTCTGTCTTCATACATCTATAATCCCCAATGACTCCAACATCAGTATCAGACAGCACAAGCATTCATCTTTCAGTTTGCTGTCGAGTGAAACGCCAGCAGCTGACAGCCCCTGCTTCATGGGCATCTATCTGCAGTGTAACACTGCTAAACAGAATCTGATTCTGAAGCTGTCTCAGCTGGCATTTTTTTATTTCAACACCTTTTTCTTTACTTTTTTGGTTTAAAAATAATGGTGACTACCAATGACATGTCCAAACACACTTCTCTGCAAAATCCTTAAGTTCATATCTAAAACCATGTTGTACTGCTGGATGTTCCTGTGTTGGCTGCACCTGGGGATCAGAAGCATTTTTGTCCCTACAATCCCCTGGTTAGCTACAGTATAACCCAAGCTGTCTGGGGGAAATAAGAGTAATACTATAAAATGTGTACAAAACTTTCCCAGCCTTTTCACTTGCTTAAGGGTACCACCACCTCCAGGATCATTACCAGGGCTCTTGGCAGTACTGGATCTGTATTTCTCATATCTGCAAAAGCACCAACAATCTCTGCAGTCACTGAACATCTGAGGCAGCACAGAATTTTTAAGGCTTTCCTTTTGTTGTTCTGGGCCCTTTAATGACAATCCTGACACATACTATATATACGCCAATAACAAGAACTTGGTACCTCTGTGCTCCAGAGTCTCTTTCTAAAGCACAAGTCTACCAGCCACCACTTCTTTCCCCGTCATAGCTCATATTTACTTTCTCCAAACTTCCTAATCTAACAAAAGCGGGGGGGACAGGGGGGGCAGAAACACCAAACAAAAAGCCACCTGTATTTAATACAGGCTGAAGAACCAGCTGCTTAGAGAGTCATGGACAGGAGCAGTTTGCATACCACAGCTTGGGAAGCACTTTCCAAGGAGATTCCATCTGCAATAACTAACTCATTTAGAGCTCTAAAGCAGCTTTTTCCTTCACAGGAGTGTAGGGAAGTGTTTGTTACAGGGAGTCTGAAATTCAGCCTGATGGGCTTACTGCCAGTTTTTGTACAACATGTGCATAACACACCACTGGTGGTCATGGTGCAGTTTTAGGGGTCAATCATCCCTGACTTAGGAGACAGGATGTGGCTACAAAACCCGATTCCTCAGTCCAACCACACTCAGCACCTCTGCTTCGGGATAGAGAGGAGGAGGGCCAGGAGGAAGGACATACCCTTCTCACCTCTAACTCAGCCCACAGCCCAAGACCTTCTCATCAGCAAAATCAATTCTTTTTACACAAGTTTGACAGCAGCAACCTGAAGGCAAGGAATCCATAATCCACCATGCTCCAATCCATGTTTCAGTGCCCAGCCAACACACAGACCCACCCATCATCTGGACTTCCAGAGCTGCCACTACTGCTGGGACACTGCTCCATGATTTCAAGGAGCTCACGTAAAAATTGATTCAGCAGAAGCACAGGTATCTGTGTTTGTGCTGTCTGTAAAAGATAAGCTGAATGATTTCTGATGACCATCTGTTAGGAATGGCTATTTAACATTCCCATTTCGACTGTAATTTCCCTCGATTATTTACCAGACCCTGAGCAGTATTTGCCAACGGTTAGAAACATTATTTCAATTACAATATAGTATTCACAACCACTACATTGCAATGTGGCATTTTGTAACATGCCGATTTGATAGGACAAAACAAATTCAAGATTAAAAACTATTTTGTACTGAGGCAAAGCAATAAGCATCTGACTTGGGGAGTAGAGAACCATTTCCAAAGGGATAAGAAACTGACCAGCATCCAACCAGCACAGGGCAAAATCAAATTCCAAAAAAGGTACATTCTTCCCTTTATTTTTTACTCATTTGTTGGCTCTCATCTAATATTCCTCAAAATCCCACTCGTAAGGGTTTAAATTCTGTCATACTGCTTCTTTTTTGTCTCAGTATAGGTATTATAGCTTGCTCGGTATCTTCGACTCTCTTTCTTCCTAATTTCTTTGTAAAAATATTAGCAGATTTTCCAGGAAGAGGAATAACTGTCAGAATTGGAATGTAATCTGACATATTCCCACCTATTAGGATTAAACTATGTTTGAACCCCATGCGGTGGGCTTGATGTGGTTAAGATTAATGAGTCAATTATTTCTAGCCGAGGTACAAGGCCCCTCAATTGTTTCACTATTTCAGTACCAACCACCACACTCCTCCTGCAGTGTTTGATACCCATAAAATAATTGTGAGCCATTTTTCAGTACGACGTCATGAGTATTAGGCTTATTCCAAAATAAAAAAAAAAAAAAAAGAAAAAAATACAAAAAATAAAAAATCACTGAGATGAAAAGGAAATGGGATAAGTTAGAGCCATAGGTCTTAAAGCTTTTCATTTGACAAAGTTATGTTCCCACAAGATATTGTGCAGTACAGCACCATCAATTGCTGCTGTTCAGCTGCCCTCCCCCAGGGATCTGGGCTTACAGCTCCAAACACCAGCACGTCAAGGCACAGACAGTCCCCCCCGGACCCTCACAGGGAAGAGGAAACCCACACATACAGACAGACTTCTACACAATGAGCTCTTTTAAGGTTTGTAGGTCTCTATTCCAACAGACTGCTCACAGCACAATTGGGTATTTGTTAATGCTGAATACACACATGGCTATTGTAGAGCAGGTGCAGCCTCACAGAAGAGCACAGTGAGGGACCAGGTGATGCTCTGCTCCACCACTCTTGAGCACAGCCTAACAACTGGTTAAGGAGCTGTGTATGTGCTGTGACACCAATGCTCAGCAGAACAGGGAATGCAAAACTCCTGACAAAGCCCAGCTGGAGGAATTCAACCATTTACTTAAAGTCAAGCCACAGTTTTTTAAAACATTTCAAAGCAGGGACAGTGGCAAGTTCCTCTAAGTAATATGTGTCTAGGAAACTTCATGTGAAACCTCTTTCTGTGTTTGCAATAGAGGATTTACATAATGTAAAAACCTTGCACCACCGAGTTCCATAGGAGTTGTTTAAGAGGCAGGACTTCTGGTCTACAAAGGCATGTGAAAGAACGTGTAGATACATATCTCTGGAATCTCCACATCCTAAAAACCCAGACTGTAATCTCACTTAGAAGATTTTTTTCAATATAAATTTGGACCAGCTCTTAAAGTTCTCAATATATAAGCTTATATAAGATGGACTTGAAATTAGTAGCTTTTATAATATGCACTTCAGTTCACCAGAGGTAATCAGTAGACATTTTTAACAAAGTTCATTATAAACCCTTTTAAACATGAACTACATTTGAACTTCCATATCTTATACAGCAATGATTCGCTTCAGTTATTCTCTTAATCCAAATAAAGAAAATGGATCAGCCATAAGGACCTCCAAACCAGGTAATCAGAGCAAATGCTTTAAATGGAGGTAGAGCTCCATAAATTAAACTTTAGGCTTTGGTCTGATTTGAGGAAGTTAATTTTGCTGCTTTGTTCAATTTTAGCTAAAAATGAGAAACACTGAAGCATGGCTTGCTCTGCTTCTGGTCTCCAGCCCTGGAGCTGGTTGTCTGAGCTTCACTGACCACTACCACCGATGGACATGACCAGCCCAGGAGCAGGACTGCCACATCATGGGAGCAAGTGCCTCCAGAGGAATGGGTTGTTCCACCTCCCCAACCATGCCTGCATTCACCTTCTGCTCAGTTCACCAACAAATGCGCTCACAGGAGATACTGCACACCTGTCCTGAGAGTAACAGCACAGGCAAAGGACCAGCTCCCCAGGATTAGTCAGGCACAAGGTACAGCATCACCAGCTGCTGCACAGGGGCTTCCCAGGCCCTATTTTATTTTTATGGCAAGTGAAAAGCAGCTCAGTGCCCTACAAACCTCTGCCACGTTCACTGGAGCACAAGGGCAATAAAAGTGACAGAGCTGCTCTTGGGGAAAAGATTCAGAGAAGCCACGCACTGCTAAGGACTTCTGGGCACTGCTCTGTGGGGGAGAGAGTACAGCTCAAATTCAACAAACCACACCACCCCTCACAATCCTCTGCCCTCATTTTGGGAGGAGAGGCCTCAGTTCCCTATAAAGCAGAAATCAGAGCAAATGTCACCTGTCCCAACTACAAAAACTGCTGCATTCTGGAAAGGCTTTGCTGTCATCTTCAACAACAGCAGGACCAATCCTATCAGACAAACTCCCTGGCAGAGAGGTAACCACAAGGTGACATTCCCCTACTGAAGTTACACAAAGCACTTTGGTGTAATCATGCTGTGAAAGTGAATAAAAATACTTTTAAAAGTTAACAACTTTGTCCTTTTACATTAGCAGTCTTCAGAAATGCTATGATTATTTTTTTAACATTAAAAGCCAATCAGACAGGTATTACAAGAAGAAAATACTTGGAGTTTAGCTATCAAATTCCCTTAAGGGAAATAGTTAGAGATTTTAATATGAATTTATCTCTTAGCACTGAATTCAAGATTCAATCAAACAGAAAATAAAATGCAAGCTCCCTTTTACTTCCATAGAGCCTTTAGTTAAAAGAAACAATCTTTAACATTTAACAGAATATAAAACTAGCCAAGCTGGAAAGACACAGATCTTGCCAGTGCTTTAGCAAGGGGTAGTTTCCACAGTAATGACACATTTGTGAGGTCTCTATGCCCACCACCAAGTACGTGGCAAGTTAACGAGACTCTGCTGAGGGTTCAGCCTGTGCCTGCAGCACAGCCTCTGTGTGTGAGACGTGGCTCATGCTGAGCTTGGCACCTTATCCCTGACTGCAGAAACATCCATCAGAGAAACGGAAGGGAAGATGTATAAAAGCTTCCCACACCCACCTTTAGTTATCAGGAACAAAGCAGAAGACACTACATTAGAGTTAATAATCAATTCTGCAGAACTGATATTTAATCAGTCAGGAAGTGATTGCATTTGGTGCAACTGGAAGACCAAAGCCTGTCTGTAAAATATTTTGTCAACGACTAGGGAGAGTCTTTAGGAAAACTTCTTAAATCCTATCCCCTTGTTTAGACTAACCCCAAAAATGCATTTATATGTTTTTTTGGATCGAAGGCAGAGGAGGAAGAGGAAATAACCAGCACAACATGAAACACAGCGAGCAGAGGTGGGATGGCATGGATTGTGCAGGGGCAGCAGCACAGCTTCATGGCCCACAGTCCTGAGCTCTCCATAGTCACCCCAAGAGCAACGAACAACTGCAATTAAAATTTCCATATCAATGAAAACTTAAATGTATTTGCATCTATTCATACCTGTTATCTGCAAAATCTACTGCAAGTGTTTAACTTACTGTCCTAACATGGCTTAATTAGGCCCCAAGGGTAACTTCTAATCTAATTTACACCAAATAAATCCTAAACACCAGCACTCAGATATACTCCAGAGTAAACAAGGTAAGAAGCTACACAAAATGCCTAACACAAACATTTTTGTTTCCTGGGTCTGCAGTAGCCAAAATCTTCTATAAATTCCTCTCAAGCAAAGTTTTAAATCGTTCTTTTCTCTACAGACTCAATTCGCCACTTTGCAGTGCCGTCTATAACCTGCTGGTTTAACCTACAAAAACTGCAGGTACAGGGCACTGCTGCTCTACAATCACGGAACCACTGACAAGAGGGAAAAATTAACCCACGCTGAGTGCCACACTGCTGCTGACAGACTGCTAATGGTTTAGTTGGCTTAGGTTAAAGTTGGTGTAGCTGTTTCTGTGACTGAGCCGAGGTGACCCAGTGCTGTCCCCCAGGACACCTCTGACACAGCCACCACTCAGGTGCACAGGGCAGGGCTTCCTCCTGGTCAGGGTTCATTCAAGAAATCAGTTCTTGCCTGGTCTGAGCTCACTCTAGGAATGATTCCCAGCTGCAAGTAGGATCAGAGCCCTGCCTTCTCTCTGTCTGCATTTTGCTTGGGGCAGATAAACGCTGCTGCAGGGGACACGCAGGGATCCAAAACCTCTCTTCATCCCTGCTGCGCTTCCCCTGCAAAGCTCCAGCCTCCTCCACTCCTGCTGCCTATCACCTGGAAAGGCAGGAGAAGGTGTCTCATATGCTCTTTTCCTGTGCCCCAGAGAAATGCATTATCTGTCCAGTAAACCTGGTTATCTATTGAACAGACAAGCCGGAGTCCTGCGAGCCTCCTCAAAATCAGGTTGGGTACGTCCTGGCAATTGTATTACACAATGCTGCCCAATTCATCTTTTTATTCAAAACCACTCTTTACAGAAGACAAATGAAAAGCTGAAACAACAGAATCCCTCATTGCTCCCAGCACTCTTCATTGCTAGCAAAACTGTTCCGGTAACAGTGGAAGACAAATGAGATTATTTCAAGGCTGCAGGCATAAATTATGAATATAAAGGCTATGGAATAAGTTCCTTCCCACTGCCCCTTCTCAAATGCGGTCAGGGAAGCAAAATGTATGCAGGGAGATGAACAGGATAAAGCCAAACAACATTTTAAGTCTTGCCCTCAGCAACTAACACTTGGTGCATATATATATGTGTGTGTGTATTTCTGTATTATTGTATTTATTTATTTATTTTTAAGATTGTGCCCAGGAAAAACCCCTGCTTTCAAATTTTTCATCACTTCTCAACACCTGGGCAATTAAAATTAAAGTTGAGGTTCACTTTGCAGCACTATAGCCCTGGAGTCCCTCATTTTTTAAAAAGTTTTCTCTGTAAAGTCTGAAACACACAGTGCCCTGAGGTTTTTTCCCATTATCATTTTTCAAAGCTTGGCTCTGGGCTTGGTTTGGAGGGGTTTATTTGTCTTTAATTTCTATGCTAAAGTGCTGAGAGGTACAATAATAATAGGTGCACACTGTTAATATTGCGACTTCTCTGTGGATTTATTTGAAAAACAGTAGAAAGGCTAAAATGAGTAAAGACTGTAGTTTTCCTCTTCATTAAACTTCTCCTCATCCATGCATAAACACCTAATTCTCCACTGAGCTTCCCAGAGTATTAAAGTAATTTGAAAAAAAATGCAGACAGCATCTTACTTACATTTTGTTTTACAAAAACACAGTTACAGCTCTGCAGCAGGACAGCAGCAGCAACAGGCACAACCCTGCTTGGAAAGGAAGGTTATCCAGCGGACAATAGGCTGGAAGTGTTCCAGAAGAGAAGACAAGACAACAGGTGACCTATCAAGAAATCCAATCACAGACTCATAGAAGGGTTTGGGTTGAAAGGGACCTTAAAGTTCATCTTGTTCCAAACCCCTGCCATGGGCAGGAACACCTTCCACAAGACCAGGTTGCTCCAAACCTCATCCTACCTGGCCTTGACCGTTTCCAGGGATGGGGCAGCCACAGCTTCTCTTCTTCCAGTGACCCTGGTCTTGTCACTCCAGGCCCTTGCCCAAACTCCCTCTCCAGCTCTCTTGGAGCCCCTTTAGGCACTGGAAGGTGCTTTAAGGTCTCCCTGGAGCCTTTCCTTCTCCAGGCTGAACAGTCCCAGCTCTTCCAGCCTGTCTCTACCGCAGAGGATCCACTCAGAGCATCTTTGTGCTCTCCTCTTGACTTGCTCCATAACCCTTGCACTCCCTCCAGGAAAAAGCAGCAGGGCAAGGAAGTTAACGAACCCTTGTTAGGACAGCACACGCAGCCCTCCTGTAGTGCAGCTTCTGAATACTGAGCACACAGGGGAGGAAGCTGGAGGAGACAGAGAACACTGCAGTGAGTACAAGGACACCGAGCCAAAGCGCCGGGACAGAAATGAACACACAGCACTGAGGCTCTCCAGAGTTCATTCATGAACTCATCCTAGGGATGTCCTACTGCAGGAGGGGCTCCAAAAAATGAATTGTTGTATGGTTGCCAGTGCTTAAGTATAAGCTTCAGTTTATTTTTTTTAACTCCTACAGACCACTGTCAAGTTTTCCTCTCTTACGGCTGAACAGCAAAATCGCCACAATTATAAAGCTGTAGCTCACTTTGGAATGCACAAGCTACTTTGATTCTGACAACCTTGGTAATCACAACTTTCTGCATTTAAAATGTATCCCTGGATTTAACATTGTATCTAGAAAAATAAAACAATAGCTTAGAATTAGGTTTAATCCATCAACCCTTTAGTTCAAGGCTGGCTGAACAAAATAATGAACATGTGGTTATGGAAAAAACAATGCACTGAATGATTATGGATTGAAACCTGAAAAAAGCAGTACTTTCAATGAAATATTACTTCTTAAAATCTATCAGTTGCATTGATTATACAATCTCACAGCATTATTTTCTACTTAAATATTAAAAATCACATTAAAAAGTTGAGGCATTAGTTATGGATGTTGATTGCTTTGTTCTGAAGTCAGTGACAGTTGCTCTGCTAAGCTTCTTCAGCCTCAGGAAACATTCACCCATTTGACTTTCACCATGCCATTTACACAGAAAATAACAACTGCCATAGAAACAACTCTACAGAAATAAATTCTAAGAAATATAACATTTGAGAATTTTGTATTTTATGTGACAGCTGGAGCTCAGCAATGTTTTGAATGGAAGCAACAGTCAGTGCCTTTATCCAGATATTCTGCACGTGGACCCCAGCCTTTACTCAGATAAAAGGATTCCCGTGATTACGTTAAGCATGGACTATCATTAAGGTAAACCAATTAAAGCCAATTAATGCCACAACATACCACATGTGGTTTATATACAACATTTCTTTGATGGCTACACACAAAGGTAAGCTGTTAGTTCTGGCAATTAGCGGTTTTCACGCTTTGTTAAGGTAATGGAACTAATCCAGAGAGAGAAAGGTAATTCATGAAAGAAGATCCCACCATGGCCATTAGCAAACTAGCCAACAAACTGCTGCTCTCCTAAAAAACCTACTGTAGCAGTGCACAATCCAGGGATGTTTTTTCAGGCAAAATTTAAGTATCAGCCATCATATTTAAGATAATGAAGCCATCTCCACCATCCCACACCACCTCCAGTTTCCAGTAACCAGAAATACTCAAGCCTTGCTATTATAGTTCATGATATTACCCCACTCTTTTGCTAAAATCACACCTCTGTAGCTCTGAGTGGCCTGTTTATCTAAATTTAATAATTTCAGTGCAGGTTCTGTCATCTAAGTTTTGCTGTTGTTTTAGACCAGAAGTTAAAAGCAGTAAAAATCCAACAGTCTCCAACTCACACTGGGATCTGTATTTAAATCATGGGAGATCAACTTAGAATCACAAAATGGTTTGGGTTCGAAGGACCTTAAAGATCCCCTCGATCGAAATCCCCTGCCATCAGATGGGATACCTTCCACTAGACCAAGCTGAAGCTCCAAGGCCCATCCAGCCTGGCTTTGAACACTCCCAGGGCATCCACAGCTTCCCCAGGAAAACTGCCAGGGCCTCACCAACCTCACAGGAAAGAAATTCTTCCCAACACCCTATCTAACCCAGGCCTCTGTCAGCGTAAAGCCATTCCCCCTTGTCCTATCATGGCATGCCCTTGTCCAATGTCCCTCTCCAGCTCTCTTGGGGCCCCTTCAAGTACTGGAAAGAGCTCCAAAGTCTTCCCAGAGCCTGCGGATAAGTCATTAACCTTCTTCCCAACAGTTCGGCACTGGCTCAGCACAGCTACCATACGAGATGTTAACAGTCATGGTATCTCTGCTAAAGGTTAATCACATCAGTTTCCCTTTTCTAAAGCAGAGATAAAGATCTGTTGGACTGTTCATTGCTCCTCTCTCAAAACAGAGGGGAGATTGCAGAGAAAAATCTTCCGTTAATCACCTGGAAGAATAAAAAAAGCAGGGAATTTTACATTATTAATGAAAATCCAGGCAATTAGATAAGTAATAGCTTCCTTCCATTGCATAATACAGTTAAAGCTGCTTATAAGGCTTCCTGACGGACCACATTTCAAGCCAAATTAAAGCAGCTTTCCCAGTTATAAGTCTTGTCTTATGCACTCGGGAGCTGCAGGGCTCATCCGTGACTGTCATTAAAACTGAACTGGAGTGGTTTATTTCATCCTGCAACTTTTTAATGTTCTGGCAGATTATGAAGGTTATCCTTCTCACATATATTTTACATCAAAAACATGAGAGAGATGCACCTCACCACAGCTCCTTATGCAAAACACTCAACCAAATCCCTGAATATTAATCCAAGTCCTAGATCTGAATGAAGCGAAGAAGAGTTGATCTGAATGCAGGCATCCCTCATCCTAAGTAAATCTAAATCTCCACCCCCATCCTACCAGCTACAGACTCTCTGGTGAATTACCAGAAATTCCACTGGGAACATGAAAAAATTATTGAAGAACTTCAATCAAGCCCAGAATATTTCAGTAAGCTGTCTCAGTTGCAATTAGAGCATTCAGATAAAAAAGTATTTTGCATAAGGATGCTGGAAAAAGTTTTAGACATTCAAAAGATGGAATGTGTCCCTATGGGTGTACATATGCAATTCAGAAACTGGGAGGAAGGATTCATCTGTTGTAAAGTCAGAGGAAGAACTGAGACTCACTTTGTAATACAAGCAATCTTCACAAAGTGAAAGATCTCTTAACATAATATTATGAAAATAAATATGAGTCTTGGGTAGTCTTTCCCAAGTCAGTGGACTTCGGTTTCCCACATGAGGAGTGAGCACAAGTTTCAGTCTGCTGTGTTAAACAACTCCTCTCCTATCTGGCACACAACAGTCTTCACTGAATATTTCTGGGCCTGTGCTATGCACCTCATACAGCCTTGTTCACTGTATGTGACAAAACTTAAATAATTTAAAATATAAAAACAATTATCACACACACTGATAATATTCAGAGGGAATATGTGATGCCTGCTGAAGAAAAAAAAAAAAAAAGAAAAGACAAAAAGGAGTGTGCAAATCCTGTACATGAAGTGTCCTCAAAGCTACTAGTCTTTAACAAAAAACATTTTATGTACTTCTCACTGATACTCTTTGCTCAGAAATGACCAACAAACAGAATAATGAAACTACTAAATGTCAGGATGTGACATACTGGCAGAATTTACAGCATGCTAGCACACTCACATAGCATTATGTTCAATTTTAGTACATCTTGCTACTTTTTATGATAATTCACACTTATTAAAAGATGTAGATTTATGACATCACAATGAAATCAGGAATTCTTTTTAGGTTTCATTAATTCAATCACAATATTTATTACAATAGTAATAAAAAACAGCTCCACTTTTGAAAAAAAAACTAGGCAATATATTCAAGGAACATACAAAGGAAGAACTGCCTACACCACTGAGCTCAGTCCCACAGCCACAGAGAGGTGTGGTGGAAGTTTAACCTACAGTTAAACCAAAGAACATTTCTGCATCTCTGTTCAAACACTACCAGCAACTTCAAACATCTAGTAACAAACTAAGCCCAGAGTAAAACACAGTAATGAGGGAAGTAGAGTGAAACAGAAACACACAATAGATCATGGGTATCACCATCCATTAGGTCGAACACCCAGATGATTCAGGAACACGCATGACCCCACGTGCTACAAAAGAAAGACAAAAATCTCATCCCTCTTTGCTCCAGGTGAACATGCTTTCCATTCCTTAAGCCTCATAATCCAATTAACCCAAGCCTAGAGACACCAGCACACATCTGCTGTGATCTAACTTTAACACACTGTAGACAACATAACCAAACCCCACAAAAATCCATATATTCAAAGTTATGCCAAAGAGTGAAACTCCCTTGGGTACAGCAGCAGAGAGAGAGAGATTTCAGGTACAAAATTTCTCAGACTGAGATGCCATTCCAAGACATGTCTCATTATTGTTTAAACCCTAAGCTTCCAGGCCAAGATAACTTTTGACAAATGTATGCCCAGGTCAGCTGTTGTCACATCATTCATCTTGAGATGTGGAGTTGATCTTTCCTTCACCTTATCAGTTATTTATGGAGGGGTAGAAGACAGAATGGAAGAGGGAGGATAAGCAAATAGGGCAGAACCATCAAGTCACCTCTCATGATGTCTGGAATGACACATACACAGAGTTCCTAACACACACATTCCTCAAAGCATCTTAGGAACAACTGCTAAGGTTCATAATAAAGTTTTTGTCCCTGCCCACAACAGGGCAGGTTGGAGCCAGGTCTTTAAGGTCCCTTCCAACCCAAAACCTCCTGTGATTCTGTGATTACTGGGACACAGAACTTACAACCCCAAACCCCGGGGCACTGGACCGACTGATAACACAACACAGCCTCACACCACACATACATTTTGATTTTCTTGAGGCCTTATGGGCCCATGGCAATTTCACAGGTGTACTCCAACATTTCCATATCCAAAGCTCTGCCTTGGAATCCTTTATAGTGCAGTTACCTGTTCTGAACTAAATCGACGGACTGTTCAAAACACACCTGCGTGTTTTGTCTGATACATCCCTTTTACTTTTACACTTTCTCCTCAATATTCAAGGACTACTTCACACATTGTGAAAAAGCATCTTCACTTCTTCTGGTAACTGTCTGCTTCAAAGTTGTTTGTAAAACTGACAAAAATTTTATCAGCCTGAACCATTTCAATTTGCATGGGTTTAATATCAATTTTCATACAGAATTATCACACAGAAGGAGCATTTCCTGCTTTCCCCCACACACTTTACAGACCTTCCAAACTTCCAGGACTCCTTGTTCAGAAAACAGAAGTCAGAAACAGGGCCTCAGTGCACTTTTATATAAAATGGCTCAGAAGAGCCTGGCATAACCACATGATTATCAAGGGCCCTTTTCCTGGACCAGCAGTGGTGGGAAACATACTAAAAGTATTTTTATTTAAGTCTCTTCCTTCCTTCCAATTTGTTTAGCAACAGGCCACTTGACTGTCCAAAAAGAGTCTTTAAGTTCAAATGCAGGGTTTTATCACTTCTCCACCACTCCACTGCAGTGCAGCTGGCCAATTAAATATTTAATACAAAAGTTCTCAATATTTAATTAGGGACAAATAGCATTCTTTTGCACTTTCCTTGAATTTGAAAACAGTCTTTCCTATTCTACCTACACATGAACATTTAATATGACAAAGATGTATTTAAAGTTATTAGAAGTCTGTTTATAACAATATTACAATGAATTAACTTCTTGTCAGACTGCTGCACATTACAGTCTTACTACTTTATCCAAAAATTGATTAAAATAATAATATTGCTGGTCTCAATCAAGTAACAAGGAAAATACCCTTGGCTATTTAGGAAAATATGGAAGAATTTTGAAACAAAACGTTAAAGATAGAATTTATTCTCTCAGAGCATGTTCCTAGTGAAAGGTATCATTGAAAATACTTCAAATACTTATTTAATAACTACATCTGTTATAGCACACTTATAGTGAAACATATCATTTAAAATACTTTAAATACTTATTTAATAACCAAAACATCATATAAACTTCTTTATATGTCATGGCTAGTATTACTTAGAAATTCCTACTTACTTTGATGACAGTGCCCAGTGCTACAACAACAGGAAACAATTGCATATTAAAAAATGGTAGCTTCTACCACACAAAGTTTTAACAACACAAATTTGACCTGTTAGCGTCAGAATTCTTTGCTATTGGGCAAA